>CM022299.1:576505455-576530283 GCA_011799875.1 Thinopyrum elongatum
TATCGCATATACCCTGGTTGTTGAACCAGATTTAGAACACAGCATCAAGGACTATGCAACGGTATGACTTGAGTTGAAAGGATCAAGACGATACCTCGAAAAAGGAAAGACTGTCGGAATTCCATCTTGATGATGATGGGATCCGATTCTTCCAACACAGTCTCTTCGTTACCAAGTTCAAGGATGAGAGGGAAACACATTATGAAAGACGCTCATGACACTCCTCTGTCTATTCATCTGTAGCAGAAAGAGTACAGTGAACATTTGTCAGAGTTACTGGTGGGCCCCATATGAAGCGAGACATTGTAGTTATGTTTCTAAGTGTGACGTTTGCCAACCGCATTTAAAGCAGAAAATCAAGGCCTGCTGGACTCTGCAAACCACTTGATATTACTGAATGGAAATGGACAAGGTCAAATGGGTAACTCAATACTGGTTTCCCAGATCTCATAAGGTCATGATGCTATTTTGTCGTCATTGACGGATCTCCAAAGATTGCCCTTTCTGCCTGGTAAGGAGCCAATCACTGCTAGTCAGGTAGCCAGACTTGTTATGTTCCCCGAAGGTGTAACTCCACGGGTTCCCTTGGAGACAGTTCTGATCGTGGCAGCCTCTTCACCTCAGATCTGGAATCAGTTCCAAGAAGATATGGAACTCAACCTGTCCTTTAGTGCGCTTTCACCCTCAGTTCTCAGGGCAAGATCAGAACGAGTTAAATCAAGTGCTCGAAGATATGCTTGAGCTTGCGTTCATCTCCTTCGGTAAGAAATGGGAGGAATCTCTCCCGTATGCGAATTCTCTTACAAAATAGGCTATCAAGATAGTCTGAAGAGGGCACCATTTGAAGTTCTATACTGTATAAGTGTTGAACCGTCTGAATGGTCAGAAAAATGGGGACGCTCACTCGTCGGGACCGGACATTGTCAGCAAGATGAAGAACAAAGGTCCGATCTGTCCGTGAACACTGAAATCTGCTCAGTCTCGTCAGAAGAGCAAACTAGACCAAAAGCACCAGGGAAATGGTATAACAGCTGGCGAGGCAAGCTTACCTTGCCGTCAACTCCGTTGAAAGACACTTCATGGTTCGGAATCAAAGGAAAAGTTGCTCTCCGCTACATTGGCCTCTCCGTATTCGGCCCGTCGCCCCCACCGTCGAGGAGAAGTTGGCATATAGTTGAAATGCCGCCAAATATCTGTAATCAAGTGCATGATGTCTTCATGTATCCAACTCCGTCGTGCTTCAAGCATCCTATTCGAGCTGTGGATCACGAAAAAATGCTTGAATTGCGGAGATTCTGTCTTATCCAGAATTATCCCGTTCGTATCTTGATTCAAGATGAACGCCGCGGACTCGTCAGAAGGTTCAATTAAATCCTCAAAAGTTCAGTGGTCGAATCATTCTGAAGATGAAGCCACTCTGGAACGCGAAGGCTCGTGTCGCGAAGATACCCGCTTCTTTCAGTCTTACTCTTAATCTCGGGACAAGAATTCTTGATAGATGAGGAGAATGTAAACCCCATGTCATTAGCCACAGTAATCACTTTTGATAATGACAAGTCAGCATGATTAGCAGTGCCTAATCATCATTTGCATCTATTGCATTTAAAACATCATAACTCAAAAATTCACATTAAATTAAGGGAAAATAAAAAGTTGTTCAACACAGAAACAAAATGATTCAATAAATAACAAATATTACAGGACTATTCTAAAATTGTAAACCAACATATTATAAATTAAGTAAGTAACTCAAACATCCTCTAACAGTGGTGAAAACAATTTTAATTAAGCCTTTTATTAATCTAAGTAATTACGAATTTATGTTTGCCCCAAACTAGTTTTGGTGTTAGGAATATGCACGTGATTTATGGGCTAAGTCCACACTTTTTTACAAAATTCATTTAGGGCCCAAATGATTAGCACACAGAAAAGAAAGAAAACAGAAAAAAGGAAAACAATAAAAAGGCCTAAAGCTATACTGTGCACTTAGGCCTACTGCCCTAAGCGAGCCAGCCCACCTGGCGCCGTCCCCACCTCACTGCTCACCCCGCGCCCTCGCTATCGAACGCACCCGAACACCCTCGCCATGCTGACAGCGCCCGCCGACGCCAGGGAGCCACAAGGGCCGCCCCCTCGACCGCGGCGAACCCTAGGCCACCATTCACCCTCCCCCAGTTCTCCCCTCGTTCCCAACCTCGCCTGGTGCCGCCATGATCGGCCGCCGGTGAAGTCGCGGCCACCGCCACCTTTTCGCCCCGCCGACGTCCCAACACGCCTTACCCGAGTCGACTACCTCATCACACGCTCAACCGAAGCCGGGAGCACTTGCCGGCGGGGCGATACGAGCTCGCCCCCACACCACACGGGCTCCGGTGATCGCCCTTCGATTCGCGCCGCCCCGAGCTCCCGTTATTCCCCGGGACTTCTCTGCACCGCTGGAGCACTCGTCATCCTCCCCCTCTCCCCGCGCGCTCCCGTGTAGAGTAGCCGCCGCCCCCTTCGTGCCCGAACACCGCTCTGCCCGGAGCTCGTCGCCGGCGTGGCCCGGAAACCCATAGGGTCCAGTGCACGCCACTGTTGCGTTAGCCGCACGCGTAGGCCTCGAATAGGTTCAGGTTTCCACGCAAACGCACCCCCAGCTCCGATCCCGACCAACGGGCCGAAACTCGGCGACCGCCTGCCCCTCGCTGTCGTTGCTACGGTGCACCTAGGCCATGCCAACACCACCGCTAGAACCGCCGTCGTCTTGCCGTTTGAAGAGGCCCAGCCACGCCTCCTCCTCATGCCATTTCGTGCGCGAAACCCAAGCCCATCCCGACGAGCGTCGTCGCGTTTTGGCTCGCGGAGCTAACTCAGGTGCGGCGCCGGTCGACGCTGGACCTGCCTTGGTGGGCCCCGCCCCGTGCCACTGACCGTGGGCCCCCCGCCCCCACTTTGGACCCGTTTGACTGGGGTCAACCCTGGACTGGGGCAGGCCCAGTTCACTGACATATGGGCCTCCGCCGTTAAACATTTTTTTAAAAATAATTAAAATCGTGAATTAAATAATTAATTAATTAACTCACTAATTAGTAACTGACTACTGTGGGCCCACACACTATTAACCCAATTAGTTAATTTAACCCCTCTGTTAAGGCCATGTGTATGAATGTGGGCCCACAGTCAGGTTTGACCCTGGTCAGCTGGGTTTGACCTGGCAACATCATGTGATGTTCATCATCACTATTTGGATAATTTGAATTTAAATAAATAATTAATTCAGAAAATGATTAAAACTTTAGAAAATCATATAAAAAATAATCCATATAACTCCGATTGAAATAATTTATATCAAAAGTTTGCTCAGGAATTCCGATTACGAACCGAATAAGCCTCGTATTCCTGTCAGATGCCCATAGCTAGATAAAACATGAATTTTTAGACCCCCCCCCAAAATTCGATAAAAACTAGGTGCCAACTTATAAATTAAATCCGAAATAAATTCCTATTTAACTAAACATTAGTAGGCAGTTAGAACACCTTTGCATATCATTTGCATGTCATACATACTGTTTGCATTTTTGCCATGAATTTATTGTTTTCCTCCCCCTCCCTCTCTCGATAGACGCCGGAGGAGACCGACGAAGTTGCAGCCAGGACAACTACGCTCCACGACGAAGAAGCCCGTTGACGATCCCTATCTCTTGCCAAGCAAACCAGAAAGCCCCCCCCCCACCCTTGAGCATACAGATATCGGCATTCCATTTCCCTGCTTGCATTCGATTTTGATAGTTAATATTGCTCCTATCTGATGCATAGCCTGCTTCGTAACCTGTGCATTGTTAACTTACTGCCTAGGATAAACTGTTTAGTATAGGTTGTAGTGAACCATCAGTGACCCCCACCACCTTATCCTTGTTGCCCCTGCTGGATCCGATTGACTCGATCAATTGTGATCGTCGACCAGGAGACCGACACATCACTCACCCCCTTAGTTGTACGACTCGCATAGTGTACCTCGAGTGCGGGCGTGGATACTGTAAAACGCACTCCTGATGGAACTCTGACATTGTAGGCTGTTCGGTCATGGTCATCGAGGGTGATTCCTCCTTCCACTTACGACACGACTCTTGTCGTGCAACCCTAGCTTGAAACTCGAGGTGCTGCCTCATACGTTCACCCTGATCGATTTCATCGTATTGTGGAATGCACCGAGGGTATTCCTCGGGTTTCCCCATGCTGTATGACCACACGGTTACCTTGACCTTTGTTAGGCGGGTCGAACCTGGTGGATAAACGCTGGGGATCTTATGTCGGGTGTGCCGAAGGGCCATAGTAGTGTGATACATGTGGCGGAGCATCAGGAGACTCTGATTGTCTCTACAGCAGTGATACTAAATGAGCCTTGGGATTTGGATTTGTGAATCTGAGTGGGTCGACGTGCCCGATACGCACTACCAACACGCGGGATAGTGGTTTATGCGGCCCTCTGCGATGTCGTTTCTACCGAAAAGCTCTCAGGACGTCACGATTCACCGTGCGGGCTGATCGCCGGGATTGGGCTGGAGACTTCACTGACGAGAGTTCAGTGTCGCCGCACTGCACCCCGGCAGCCACGGAACGCGCAGGGTGCCCAGGGCATGGCCCAAGACCTTGGGTGCATACGTTAGCACGGCCGTGCTGACATCTCTGCTGAGCTAGGTAGGGCGCTGGCGTCAGTGTTGATCTCCCGAGGCGGGCTATTACCAGACAAGTGTGTCCGGCCAGAGGTGATGAGCGTGTTGGATAACAGTAGTGACCTTGCAGGGAAGCATGATCTATCGATAGCCGGTCCTAAGGTAAAGGACGCTCAGTTTGTGTATCCGATTACTACCTCTGACTGCATTACTTTGATAATTTAATTGAAGCTTCGGATAGCTTTCTCCAGGGGAGGCGAGAAGGATTCTAGGCTTGCTCCAACATGTTTGCTAAATAAAATGCTATTCCTACTCTCTTCTATTGCTGCAGATGGTGGCTCGTGAAGATGTTTGAAGTGCTAGTCTTCGATAGACTAGGCCTTCCTATATTCTGGCATTTCTACAGCTCAGTCCACATATACAGCCTTGCCTCTTTGATAATTTTGCTATATAGTGTAGATCCGTACTTGAGAGTACTTCGGATGAGTACTCCACGGTTGCTTTGTTACTTCTTTCCCATACCCTCCTTGATGATACCATCGACGATGAGCCCCGGAGCCAGATGCCACTCTGGAGCTTACTACCAAGAGGGTCCAGACGGCACTTACTACTGGATCGAAAGCCAGCCGAACAGAGAGTAGGATCGGAGGCTTCCCAGCAGAAGGCCTAACGCCTTTCGATCTAGAGATCGTGTTTGTGCTAGCTTCTTAAGCAAAAAATTGTCTAACTATGTACTGTACTCAGATATATTTGTATGGACGACTTATGTATTGGATCCTCGTGATACCTGGTCTGTAATATTGTGGATCTAGTTAATTTGTGTTAGAGTTGTTGGGTTGTGATTATCTTCCGGAGTCCCTGTGCGTGATATGTGCATTGTTTGCGTGTATGTAGTGCACGATTGAGTCGGGGGCGTCACATGTTTATCACCACCATTTTTTTGGGGTGTGCTAAGGTAGTAAGGTGGCGCTTATCGATTTGACTTCGGGCAGCCAGGGTGTTCGGCTTGTCAAACTAGGTGCATGCCCCATAATGCAGCTACGCTGATGACCGTGCAAATCTGAAGTTGGTGCTCTCTGGGATGGAGGCTGTATATCTTTTGTCCTTTTGGTAGATCCAATTTTGCTTGCTGTGATGATTAACATATGCTGAACAAGCACACGGTCGGCCCCATAGGTGTTGTGCTTTCATGTGGTTGCCTTCCAAATATTTTCTTAGTCCTGATCAACCATTTGCGTGGCTTGAACTGGACTTTAAATTAGTGTTAGGTAGATATTACCATCATTAGGGTTGAATGAATGTGTTAGCTATACCATCATTAGTTCCCTTCCCCCCCTTACCCTCAGTATTTCTTTGATGGAACTTTTATAGGACTATGGAACAAATACAACTGAGGGAGTTAGTCCCAGGGTATTGCAGGAAGTGGCTTAGTTATGTTGTAACCTTGTATGACTAAATGAGAAGTGAGTTAGTCATAGAAAGGATTAAGACACTGTACTAAGGAGAGCCTTGGAAATTATTACATCACGCAAAGTAAACAGATGTTTTGTGGATGGAATATTGCAAATACCTTTTACCCAAATTAGAATTCTTTAATCTGGGTGCAACAAATTTTTTTCACAACCAAAACTTTTTTTCCTTGGATAACTGAGGAAATGTCCTATCGGGGGCAGCACGCAATCATCTACTAGCTAGTGTTAACTGGTTGGATCATCTCAGGATTCTATCAGCTCAGGATAAAGGGAGAGAATCAAAGGAATCTTCCACGGTCAGAGCCCCAGTGTCCTAGCTTCCTGTGAGTTCAAACGTGTAAGTTATATCGCCCTTACCTTTCGTTGTGTGCTGGATGCTGTAAGGCAACATGCTGTAATGGAAAAACTAGTCGTGTCAATTATGTATCGTGGGTGCTGTAATCCCGAGTCGTCCTACTTGCAGTGGGGGGAACTGAAAATAAAGTCAAAATTGGCCCGCTCGAGGGGTGTTAGGCCATTAAGATGTATCTTAACACAAATGGTCCCGAAAGTGATTGGTGTCCGACATTTAAGCTGTAGATGTTTTGTACTAGGATGAGACTGTATACTTGGGGCCCTTCTATTAATAGTTTACGAGTAATTTGATCATTCTGCTTGACTATTGATTATCTGATCGTTCCTCTGTTTTGTTTCTCTAGCACTTAGCCGCACGAGGATCATTCTGCTACCAAAAGGATGCTGTGCCGAGCGAGAACTGGGAAGACATCGCCCAACTGAAAACCGGTGCATTTAAGTATTTAAGTGGGCCTCGGATGTATAGTGTCTGAACCCCAGTCAGTTTTGTTGATCATATAGCGGGAGGGACCCAAACAAATGAAGGACATGAAGAAGAGGAGAGCGAAGTCGCGCGGACAACTGTTACCGCAAAGAGAAGCTGCTTCCGTGATGGTTTCGGTTTGAGCGAGTGATTGTTGGTAAACCGTTAAAATATTGATTAAGGGAATGGTGCTTGTAGTATGGGCGAGCACATTACGCAGTACGAGGTGTTTACCAGCTGAGGGATTGTGGGTGACGTTAGTGCCGTGAATATGAGAGAATTCTGTTTCGCTGTAGTTAGTGGGTACGAGCATGTGTGGTTTGCATATTCGATTGATGAAACGGATCAAAAGAAATATCTCAGAAACATTCGCTGTTTGTGGCGGGATGCCGCTTGGGCCGTCTCTTTTAGGTTTTATGGAATGGATATAAATGTTCATACGATTAAGAGTAAGGTTGTTAAATTGTGATCCAAATTATTTCGTGTTGGCGTTCAGGGGTGGGAAGGTGGGTGCCTTACCGTCCAATCTTGTGTTATACTGGTTGCAAGCGTGGGCGCGGATGGAGGTGGAGCCATGCGATGCCTGGCGGCGGCAATTGGTAGTGGGAGTTGTGATGGGCGGGAGGAGCTCGCGGCTCCGGGGTGACAAGGTCCCATGGCATGTGAGGGCGGAAGTGGGGTGGTCAGAGTCCGATGGTGGATTTAGCGTTTGCGCGGCGGGCATGGACCGCGGGTGCGGTACTACTTTTCGGAGGAGAAAGTGCTTGCTGGGGGTGAAAACCTGCTCTGGAGCTGCCAGGACCGACGACGGATACGCAGAGCGTCGTTCCCTTCTTGAAGGCGTGCATGGGACTACTCTTTGTCCCTCCATATTGCTTCGAGGAAACCCTATGGACCGCAGGTAGCAGTCCGACTAGTACGAAATTTCGGAGGAAAGATAAAGTGCTTGCCGGGGTGATGAAAACCTGCTCTGGCTCAGCCAGGCCGACATGGATGCGTCTATGAGCGTCGTTTCCTTTTTGGAAGCAGTCGCATGACTAATCTTTGTCCCCTCCATATTGCTTCGAGGGAAACCTTGATACTTGGATTCAGGACCAGGTTTCGGTGGCGAGCTCCGGGTTGTGCCCTTCTTGAAGGCGCCGCCTTGGAGTACCGACTTCATTGTTACACGACTTCGTTCTTCGCGGGTGACTCGCCACAGTTGAAGAGCTCCTGTGACGTTCAAGCTGTTCCTTGTGTAGCGTGCTTCGAGTACTCGGGGTTGTGTAGTTGTCCTTTACACCCTGTATCTAGCCTTGTGTGGTGTTGTGGTTGTCGGGTTGGATATGGCTTGGTTATTATGATATTTGCTATCGACTAAATAAAACGTGCGGGCAGAGCGAGACCTTTTTCAATAACTTACACAATACATACAAACATCACAGTACACATAAATTCTTTCAACAGCATGTATAGCACTTCAATTTGACACCTATATGGACGCTTTGGGAAACATCGTTTAATCGCATGACATGCTTTCGCCTCCTGTCAGACGAATCGAGAAAGACTTCAAAATTTAGATATGGAATATGCATAAGTATCTTACAATTATGAAGGACACCGATTGAGAAGATACTACATTGATCATGCCATGGCTTCTTATTGTAAGATACTCCCTCGGCCCAAAATTCTTGTCTTAGATTTGTCGATACGCTATGTATCTAGACAAATCTAAGACAAGAATTTGAGACGGAGGGTAGTACTACATTGATCATGCCATGCTTCTTGAACGTGAATAGATTGAGAGGACACTAGCCAAATCAAGCAAACAATCCGGGAACGAACATACAGATCATTGTAGCACTACTATGTTTCATTACTGCACATCTTTGTTTTCAATGCCTTTCTTTGACGATGGAACCAGCTAGCATTAGAACATGCCAGCCATGTCAGCTACTCCCTCTTGTACTACCGAAATACATGTCCCTGGTTCAGTGTGCTAGGATGTGCCCTCTCACCACAACTCAAGTTACATGCAAGAGATATGTTCTCTAAAATAAAAAGGGTACTATGGTGATTGGCTTGCCCTCTCAAACGCGGTGGATACCGCCTCGTCGCCCCGGGGCATGGCACTCTTTGCCACGCGACATCCCCGATTTGGCCGGTGGAGCAACTATCAGCGGCGGCTCGCCTGGGCTCCGCCGCCGCTAGCCACAGGAACGGCGCAAAGACGCCTCGCCGCCGTGCATGTGCTGCTACGTCGCGTCGCAGGCCTCCCGCTGGCGATGTGTACTCATGAGTAGATAAGAATGCGGTTTGATTTTAGCCACCATTACTTTTTGCACTTTGATAATTTGTCACTCCTTACATTGTAATGATCTGTTGCCACTCTTTACTTTGAACATTGATCTTTTGCCACTTTTTCGCACAAAAACAATACTTCTAAATGATTGAAATAATGTATACATAAATCGTGAACCAAAATAGCCTTTGTACTAGTTTTCACCGTGTCAGCCGATTCACAAAGAGGCGATGAACCAGTTCGCGCGCGCCGCCGCCGCCAGCTTGATGGCCATTCCTCGCGCCGCTTCCTCCAGTCTTCAGCGCGCGCCGGCGAGACAAGAGTAAGATGCGTGGTGACGTGGGTCGTGCTGCTCCCCGCCGTGGGCTGCTCACGGTCGTCTCTGCTGCCTCTATATAGTGGAGTTGTAGCTTGAATTGATCTCTTTTTTTACGTGCCTAATATCTCGGCGGAAAAACGATCTTTTTTCGGTCCCGTGTGTTGCCTGGCGAGTTGCATTATCTGCCAGAATCAATTAAGCAGCTAGGGCAGTTGCTTGCGTGTAGCTTGTACGTGCTTGTCTTCCAAAGAATTGATCAATGAGCTTACCTCTAATTGTGTATGTGGAGCGGTAAATGCTCGCTGCGCGTGCCGCTGCTGCTGTGCTCGACGGAGTGGGAGAGGGGAGCGGCGCCACAGTCCATGGAAAGAAGCAGAGAAGAGGAGCAGCAACGTGGTCGAGTGCCGGCGGGCAGTTAGCAGCTCTTTCCATGCAGTGGATGTGCGCGTGACAACGGCCGCGGGATCAAGTCCGCACGCGCCAGCGCGGTGACGACCGCGCTCCGGTCGCTGAAGCACCGCGCGCCGGGCCAGCGTGCGCTCCCTCCAGTGCCGCCCAAGTGCCTATTTGTCATGACTCACGGTTACTGCTTGCTGGGCCACGGCCATGGCGTTCGATTGAGGGAGGGAGGAGGGAGAACGAGGGCTTGGCGGGGATGGCGAGCGCTGCCGTGTCTCTGCCGTCGGTACAGGCGAGGAGGGGGGATGAGTCAATCTTAGGGTGGATACTCAGTCATTTTACATGGGACCACTTGATAAGGGCAAAAAAATTCAAAGTGCAAAGTATGAGTGGCAACGGATCAATTACAATGTAAAGAGTGGCAATTTTTTTTTTTTAAGTACGCCAAAGACATTACCATATTTTTATAGAAGAAGAGAGAATAAATGTACGAGAGAGAGACGAGCTAGATGCGTGCATCCAAGCGTCGGCCCAACACCCCTTACACCCACACAACGACTCTAATGTAAAGTAGTGGCAAATAATCAAATGCAAAAGTAAAGGGATGGCTTAAAAGTCAAAAACCCGATAGAGGAGGAAGGAAGCGAGGCGAGTGGGGTAAAAGCGACTAGAAAAACGCACCCGTGACTCGGCCGTTGTCCCGAACGAGCCTGGTGATGACGTGGCAATGGGGATCGATCGCCAAGATCGTGCAAAGTTACGAACGTGAGATTCGTGTCACACGTGTGGACATTATAATTGAATATATTTAGAGGCAAAAAATGAATATTCACGTAGACGTAACAAAGCCGAGTAGGACCGTTGCACACCGGCCCGTACGTACGTCCGCCCCGTATGTACGTCCTTGTACTCAATCCGAACCCTGCTCAGGCACTGCGCGCACCACCCCATTCATCGTCACATATACATCCCCACGGGCGCAGACCGGCAGTCGACTCAGCCACCCGAGACAACCAACCGATGCATCCACGCTGCGGAGCATGCCGCCGTGGCCGCGGCGGCGACCGAGTGCCGGCTCAAGCCTGGACGGTCGATCGTACTCGGGCTATCGGGCAGAAAAAAGACCGACCCGAGTAGACACGGGCCAGCCCTGTCAGTGCGCATCACGGCGACGTGGTCGTCAGCTAATGCCTGAGCGAGGGTGGGAGGCCACCGGGACCAGGCTGGTGCGCGAGGACCGCCCCGGCGCTACGACAAGCTGTTCTACCTCTACGACCCCGACGCCTTCTTCGGAGCCGCTCCTCATGCCGCGACATCATCACCAGTGCTCGGGCAGAGCCGCGTCTCGGCGACCGACCTCGCCCACCGGGCAATTGGGACGAAGACACTTCTGCCCCACGATGTGGCCACCATGATCCATGCGCGAGCTGGTTGCCCGAACATGCTCTATAGCCAAGTTGACGTGTGCGTGGACGTCCTGGCGAGCGCTCGTGTACAGCGAGCCCAGGCGCTGCTGCTCGCGTGAAAGCAGGTCACGGCGGCGCACTGCCGGCTCACGGCGGGCCGACGGGACCGATGCGGGTGCCTCGGATGCTGCGTCTGAATGGAGGATATGTCGGCGCGTGAGGTCGACGGGCCCGACGCCCTGATGCTGCCGTGCTCGCACGCTTCCATGTCCGGTGCCTGCCTCCTGCGTGGTTCGACCGGCAATCGACCTGCCCGATGTGCCGCCCGCGACATGAATATCTACCTCGTCGCCGTTGCCCAAACCCAAAGGGGAGGTTTCCAGGACTAGAAACTTGAGTTGATTATTTATTTTATTTTATTTTTTTGAGACAACTTGAGTTGATAACAACATGATCAGGTATTGTTCGGGCCGGACGAAGACCCCGTCGAGCAGCAGTCCAGCATTGGATGGAAGCCGTAAAATTTTCAGATTAGTGATGAGATAAAATCCTGGGTATGGACCTTAACCCTGATATGTTTTCTATTGCTTCATTTATGAAAAATTCTACGGGGCAACTAGACCCTCGAAGTTGCCTGCAATAATGTTTAGTCACATTTTTTCATCGTGTTGAGAGCTCCGGTCCATAGTATCTGCAAAGGCTCAGCCAAAAATGCTGACAAGTGGGGCGAAAACCATCCTAAAGCAAACCCAACCCCCCTCCCCCCCCCGCAACAACCCCCCCCCACCCACCCCCCCCCCCCCACACACACACACAAAAGAATGTCATTTTCAAACACAGGTGTTCACCTAAGAACCGGGATCAAAGCGGGCAATCAGTCCAGTGTTCGTGAGGCCAGTGCGCGGCCGGGCCTCGGGGGCCATTGGTCCCGATTCGTCTGACCCCTTTGGTCCCGGTTCCAGCCACCAACCGGGACCAATGTGGTCCTTTAGTCTGGTTTTAGCACCAACCGGGACTAAGAGAGGCATTATATATACCCCATGCCGCGGAGCAGAGCAGTGCCACTGCATCTGTTTTTTGGGCCGCCGTGGGGAGAGCTTTGTGGTGCTCTAGCCACCTCTATGCACATGAGGTGGTCGATGAAAGTGTACCGAGCCACACTTAGCTTCTCCTATCGAATCTCCTTGTACCAAACTCCATTTTCCTCAAGATTTGTCTAGGTTTGGCGGTCCGTCCATGTCCCGTCCCCGTCCTCCCGCGTCGATCGCCCGCACCGATCTCTCGTCGCCAGGCTACCACCGTGGTGAGCCTTTGTTCTTATCTTCTTTCTAAAAAGAAAAAAATCTTACTTGTATGATTTAGATGATACTTGTATAATTTTTTACTTTTATTATGTTTTGTTATTATATAGTGCGATGGTTTTGATATCCGCCCCGTCGGCCCGCGTCCTGTCTATGATAGGATGTGGATATATTATCTTTATAACTATTTGTTCATTTAGTATTTATGACAATTATGCGACCAACGTGACATAGATGTTTTATCTAGGAGGTGTTTGAACCAGAAATTCCAACCGACCCTCTGACCGAGAGGTTAAATTAGTTGAAAAAGAAAACGATTACTTGAATAAAAAAATTGAAACGAATTGAGGAGAAGAAGATGGCATTGGAGTTGCATTTTGCGGATATCATCGATGATCACAAGATCAAGATGGATAAATGCGCTTGAAGATTAGAAAGATTAAAAAAAAATGCCATCATATGAGCCTTGGTATCATTATGCCGTGGATCAATTGTTACCTTAGTTGCGATTATGATCGCCATTTGTTGTTGCATTGAAATTGTTAATTAGATGCTCTAGAGAGCTATATGTTGTTCAATGAGAAACTAGTATGAACTTATGTATTTATTTTTCAGTAATAACATTTGATCACTACTAACTTTGGTTTTAATGTTGATGAACTTCTATTAATTTGGTCAAGTCTGTATTCATGTAGGTTCTGAATAATGGTTTTGACACACTTAATTATATCTATGCACGCAGATTGAACGGCAAGATCGAGTACGGAAAGATGCCCCTCAGAGTAAATTAAGGGCGTGCAAATTTTTCGAAGTGGCTGAGGCAAAACGAAGCAAATGGTTTTATGTGTGTCCATGCCCTATCTGGGAATACGAAAGTCTTACTCTGACTCAAAAAACCTCACATCCACCTGCTTGAGAAGGGTTTTCATGCCACACTATAATATTTGGACCAAGCACGGGAAGAAAGAGGGGTTATGATGGAAGACCAGCGAAGAAGAAAAGGATGATGACAAACATGTGCCCCTGATACAGGTGAGGTTGAAAACGCGGGGAAGTTGAGAAGATCAAGAGGAACCAGACGATGTAACCCGATGATGATCTTCGCCAGGTCATTGTTGATGGCAAATAGACAATGCGAAAGTGAAAAAGGAGAATTTGAAGTTCGATCGATGTGAGAGGATCACAAAAAATGGTTGTGCCACAATTGCGAAGTGCAACACAAAGCTCTGGTTACCACACATTGAATTGCTGCAGGTGGAAGGCAGAACAATGGTGTATTCTGACAACGGATTTGAGAAAACTACTGAAAATAATTGACAAGAAGCTTCCAAAGGATAACGAATGCCCGACAGTACGTACGAAGCAAAGAGGTTCTATTGCCCTCTAGGATTGGAGTGGCAGAAGATACATGCATGCCCTAATGACTGCATCCTCTACGCGGTGCGTACGAGGATTGAACGCATGCCCGGTATGCGGTGCATTGCCGGTTATAAGATCAGACGAGATGACCCTGGTGAATGTTGACAGCGCGAGCGCCCCAGAAGAGGGTTCCTGCCAAGGTGATGTGGTATGCTCCTATAATACTACGGTTGAAACGTATGTTCAGAAATAAAGAGCATGCCAAAGTTGATGCGATGGCACAAGAGGACCGTAAAAAAGACGGGGAAGTTCGAGAGCACACGCTGACGGGTCAGTGGGAGTGGAGAAAAATTGAGAGAAAGTGGGGGGACTTTGCAGGTGACGCAGAGGACAAGGTATGGTTTGGTTAAGCGCGGATGGCATAATCCTTTTGGGGAGCAGAGCAGCAATCATAGCACCTGGCCTGGTGACTCTATGTATCTATAACCTTCCTCTTGGTGTGCGTTGAAGCGGAAGTTCATATGATGCCAGTTCTCATCCAAGGCCTCCTATAGCAACCGGCAACGACATTGATGTGTACTAAGACCATTAGTTGAAGAACTTTTACAGCTGTGGAACGGAAAAGGGGTGTACGTGTGTGGATGAGCAAGACCAGCAGGAATTGTGACCTACCATGCAGTGTTGTTTGTAATCATCAATGATTGGCCTGCTCTCAGTAATCTTTCAGGACAGATAAATAAAACAAGGGATCACCACGAGCATGCACTATTTAGATGACACCAAAAAGTTATATTTGGACAAATGCAGGAAGAATGTGTACCTGGGTCATCATCGATTTCTTTCGACCAACCATCAATGTCGAAGAAAGGCAAGCATTTCAAAGGCGAGGGCAGATCACCGAAGGAAGCACGCCGTCCGTACTGGTGATCACATAATGGTTATGGTCAATGATTTACAAGTAATCTTTGGAAAGGGGTCCCGACGGACTATCTGTTCTGAATGAGCTGAGGGACGCGCACCCATGTGGAAGAAGAAAATCTATATTTGGGACCTACCCTATTGGAAAGACCGAGGTCCGCTCTGCAATCGACGTGATGCACGTGACGAAGAATCTGTGCGTGACCTCTGCTTCTTGGGCGTGTATTTGGAAGATACAAAGATACACCGGAGGCACAGGAGGACCAGCAAACGTGTGCACGAAAAAGGACAGCATGCCTCCAAAGCAGTATGAAGGTCCTGCCAGCTACGCTTTACCAAAGAAAAGAAGAAGGAAATCCTCTCTTGAATGCTGCTCAGTATGAAGGTCCCGTCTGGCTTCTCGTCCCAATATAAAGAGAATAATAAATATCCCGAGAGAAAAAGTTCCAGATCTAAAGTCTATGACTGCCAGTGATTATGACGCAACTGCTTCCGGTTGCATTGAGGGGGCGCTCTACGGAAAATGTTCGACTAGCCATTGTGAAGCTATGTGCATCCTCAATGCAAACTCTCAGAAGGTGATCGATCCAGAAATCCTACCAAGTGTGAAGAGAGGTGATTTGGCGCAATGTTCTGTCAGTCGAGAGTGGTGTTCCCACCATCCTCTTCAATATCATGACGCACGTCCTAGTTCATCTAGTCGACGAGATTGCCATTCTGAGCTATGTATTTCACACATATGTTCCCCTTGAAAGGTTATGGGAGTCTTAAAGAAATATGTTGTAACCGCTGCTAGGCCAGAAGGAAGCATCTCCACGGGACATCAAACAGAGGAGGTCATTGGGTTTGTGTGTGGATCATTTCTGAACTTGAGAAGATTGATCTCCCTCAATTGCGGTATGAGGGGGAGACTGAACTGGAAAAGGCACGCTAGGAGCGGGACTCAATAATATGTAGGGACGGGTATTCTTGGTTCAAAACACTACATAGTTCTACAGAATTCTACCTTGGTGACCCGTATGTCAATGAACACAAGAAATTATAGCGCTCCAAACACCGGGAAGCAGTGTGACGACTGGGATTACATGTGAAACATCAGGATCTTTCGGCAGTGTTGCAAGCACGTCTATGGGTGACAACACTGTTTCTGATGAGCTGTACTTGTTGGCAAGGGAGACCATCTTCGACTGTATGACTTACAAAGGGGTACGAGATAAAATGGGAATACAATTTTACACGATCGCCCAAGATCAAAAGAGCCACCAACCAAAACAGCGGGTTCCGCTTTGATGCAGCAACCAATAGGGGAAAGGACACATATTATGGTTACATAGTGGACATATTGAACTTGACATGGACATGATTTTAAGGTCCCTTTGTTCAGTGCAAATGGGTCAATCTGTCAGGAGGCGGGGTACAGGTAGACCCACAGTACGGAATGAAACAGTGGATCTGAAACAATCTTGGGTACACAGACGAACATTGTCCTAGCCAATGTTGTGGCGTAGCTTTCTATGTGAAGGACATGTAACCAAACCAAGAGAAAAAGAAAAAGATAAGGAAGCGAATATGTAACACCCCTATGTAACTACCACTGTGATCAGCGCTAATAATGCCAAGTCATATATTGCAGTGCTTAACACATAGTGGTTAATTTAAAACAATTTCAAATCCATTTTTGAAAATTAAACTCAAATTCCAAAGTGCAAAATAAAATTCTCAAACACTGTGGGAGAAATGTTCACTAAACAGCAAATATTTAGGAGCACTCATAAAAATAAAAACAATGATGTGGAGTTAGCTAAGTGACTCAAACACATATGAAACAGTACCCAAAACAGCAAAATAATACATTTAAAATATCATCAAATTCAAACAAACCCCAAATCTGCCAAACCATTTTTAGAGAGGTAATATTGCATTGTAATATTGGGTCAACTCTCACATTTTAAGAGTGCATAGTGGCCTAACTATTCAAAATAGAAAATAAAAAAAGAAAAAAAACACAAAATAGAAACAGAAAAATAAGAAGAGGCACTGTGCACTGGGCCTTAGTGCACAGTGCCCCGACCGCCACCCACCTGGCCCATTTCTCCTTTCTCACATGCGTGTCGCCGGCGCCATGGTGAGCGATCGCGCGCCGAACCGCCGTCGTACCACGACGAAACAGGGAGGCGGAGAGGATAAGGTCGAGCTCGTGCGTACCCTCTGGTCCCTCTCCACCATTCTTCCCTCTTCCCTTGCTCTCACCTGCACATTTTCCCATCGCCACGAGCGTCGTCGCCGCCGTGCTGCCCGTAGACGCGGCCACCGTCTCCCGTCGCCACGACGAGACGTCTGCGGCTCCGCCTCGCTCCTATGCCTCGGCTACACATCGACATCGAGCTCGGGGAGGACCGCACGGACGGGATCGACCTCGGCCTCTTCTCTCTGTCGCCGACGATCCCCGTCGACCCCGAGCTCCTCTGACGCTCCAAAGCTTCCACGGGCTTTACTTAGCCGCTAGGTGAGCTCCGCCCTTCCCCTGTTTCTTCCCCGCGTACTTGGACGCCTCGATGAGCTGCCACCGTAGCCGTGCTCCGACGCCGCCGTGTGTTAGCCATTGCGTGGCTCCCGAGCTTCGGCAGCTCGAGCCAGTGGCGCCAACGCGCTCCTGGAGGTCCGCAGCTCCCCCCCTAGCTAGTTAGCATGGTAAGAGCACCGCGCAGCCGCGATTCCGTTCGGTTCCGAACTCCGGCGTCCGCCTCCATCATCGCCGGCCTCCTAGCTCCGAGCTCATCTAACCACCACCACTCGAAGCAGCGCTCTTCCAGCTTTCGAACGCAGCAAACCGCACAAGAAAATAGGGCCCTAGCACGCGTCCCGACGAACTCGGCGACGCGCCGCCGTTGTTTTGGTCACCAACGTAGCTCCGGCACCGGTGGCTGACGTGGCCGAGGCCGGGCCCCACCTCAGGGTGGCTGCCAGTGGGCCCTGGGGGCCAGTGACTGGGTTGACCCAGTCAACTGTGCTGACTGGGCAGCCCAGCCACTGACACGCGGGCCCCCCACCATAATTAGATTAAATAAAATGTTTAAATAAATAAAATAAATTATTTAGTCTTAACGAGACTGACATGTGGGTCCCACTGGACCCACATGTCAGGTTTGACCAGGTCAGCGTCACTGTTGACCTGCTGATGTCAGCAACACGTCATGTGACGTTCATAATTCAATTCTGTTAATAATAAATTCCAGAGAAATCAATATAAATCTTTAAAAATTAATAACTTTTAAACCGTATGATCAGATCGAAAAAAGTTAAAACATGAAAGTTGCTCAGAACGACAAGACGAATCTGATCGTGTCGTTTGTTTCGATGCGCGAAACCCCCTACGTAGAAGAACTCGTAACTCCGAGCCTGTATCGGTAGATGAATAGTGCACACATGCGGTTATTAAATCCCGGTTAATCCTAAAAATAACCAAAATGACTTTGATGCATATTTAGGCAACCCTGCACTGCATCATAGCATAGCACGCATTTGGTGTGTGTCTGTTTGCATTATATTTACCTGTTTCTTCCGCCTCTCTCTTTCAGTAGACCCCGACATTGCCGTAGCTCCTGAGCAGACGCCATCCGGAGTACGACTACGTCCCCGATGATCAGACCCTTGTCGTCGAGCGACAGGCAAGCACCCCATTTTGAGCTTCCGATATCGCCCACTCTTCTCTCTCTTATGATTGCATTAGACGTTACTGCTGCTGTTACTATCCTATATCTGTTGCATAGCCTTGTACTTGTAGCCTACTATTGATACCTGCACTGTTATCCTAAACTGCTTAGTATAGGATGGGTAGAGCCTTATCAGAGACCCACTTGTCCCGACTGCCCCGCTGGACTCTCAGAAGACCGAGCAACGGAGAAGAGCAGACCCTGGCACCGCACATCACTACCCCCTTAATTGCTCGACACTACTGGGTTACTACAGAGTGCCGAGGTGTGAACCTCGTCAGCACTTCTGATGATAACCTTGTAGGTTAGTTAATCGGTCGTGGTAAGCGAGGGTGATTCCTCTACACCACCCCCGATAAACGACGATGTCGTGCAACACTTCAAGTGTGGACCTCGAGGGTGATTCTCCTTCGTTCACCTTGATGGTAACATCAGAGGGAATTCCATCGAGGGTGATTCCTCAAGGTTCCCCTTGGTGTCGGAGACACAGCTACTTGGATACTGTGACTGACATTGAACCATGATACTAAAGACGGGTCGGCCCTGAGGGGGTACCCCCGCGCAGGCATGAATGCGAAGTGATGTGGAGTCGGGTTAACCTGAGAGGTGCCCGCGAGATAATAACCGAGGCATGGCCGGGCATTCTTAGCCCTTGCCGCAAGTCCTCGAGACGGGGCGACGGGCAGGGTCACATCGATCGTGAGTCTCTGCTCGTTTCCGCGCGCTCCTAAACGCTAAACGGTTTGGATATTTGATCGAGGGGCCTCTGGCTGATAGCACTAACCATCACGTGGGCATTAGTATGGGGTTCTGCGTCGTTAATTTCAGCCGAAGCTTAATAGATGTCAGCAAACTAAGTGGCACACGCTGTGAGTTTGGATGGGAGACGCAACTGCACTTGTATAAGGGGTTGCTAGGTATGCATCACCGGCGTCTTGTAGCAACGTGAGGAGGAGCAGCCGAGGCGATGGCCCAAGACCCCTGGGGCATAGGTTAGTCCGGCGTGCTGACTCTCTGTTAAGTTTGTGGTGGTGCGGCGTGTTGCTTAGCGAGGCGGGCATGACCAGTAAAGTGGTCTGGCCGGAGTTAAGCGAGAGGGGTGGGTAAGTGGTGCACCCCTATAGGGAAGATCTAATCTATCGATAGCCTGTCCTACGGTAACGGACACCGAAGTTGTATCCCGATCGGTACAACTAGAACTGGGACTTGAGATGAAATGGATGTACGCCTCTGGGGATGCTTTCTCGCAGGGAGTCGAGAAAGGATCTTGGCCGAGGGTTGATGACATTGCTATACTTACATATTTATTCTGCTCTCTTCTGATGCTGCAAGACTGATGATGATGCTGAAGATGCTAGTCTTCGATAGGACTAGGCTTTCCCCCTCTATTCTGGCATTTCTGCAAGCCCAGTCCACATATAACAGGCCTCCTTTGAAAGTGTTGCATATGTAGTGTAGATCCTTGCTTGCTGAGTACTTCGGATGAGTACTCAGGTTTGCTTTACTTTCTTTTTTCCCCATATCCCGTTTGATGCCACCAGAGTCGGAAGCCCCTGAGCCAGACGCCCCCGTCGACGACCACTACTCTACCAGGCCGGAGAGAGTACTACTACTACGAGGAGCCGACTGAGACCAGGAGTAGGGATCGGAGGGTCCAGGGCAAAAGGCCCACGCCTTTCGATCGTAGTATTTTATTTTTCCCCGCCTCTGTGAAGGCCTATCTTCTTTCTGTGATATATCTGTACTCAGATATCTGATGCTTCCGCTGACACTTGTATGCCATCGAGCTTTGTATTCGAGCCTCGAGGCCCTGGGTGTAATATAAAGCTTGTATGAATTATTTATATTTTAGAGTTGTGTTTTTGTGATACCTTCAAGTGAGTCCTTAGGCTTGATCGTGTGCATTTGCGGTATGGTTAGTGCACGATTTAAGCCGGGGTCGTCACAGAATACATATCGATGAGCCAAAGCCGCCACATAGTTCTTTCAAGAAAAGAGACATTGTGGGATTGGAGGGCAAGATAGTAGACAGTCTGAAGATTATGAAAAGTATATGAAATTCCTCCCATCAAAGTCAAGGCTGACCCAAGCACCCTGTTAAACGTATAAGATTATCCATGGGTACGGCGCAATAAGCAAAGGACAAAGCGAAGAAAAACTAAAGACCTTTCTCTCCACACTACTATGATGATGCCTTTGAACTAGAATAATCACTGTAGTACATGTGAAGAAATGAATGCTTTTGTCATAGATGAGCTTCCGCCCGAAACCCTGATACTTCGAAGAGATTGTCGTTTTTGTACATGAAGTGCATAGTTTTGCCGTAACCTCTCAAACTTTTTAGCACATGCTATGTGGGGTGAATGATGATACCATGCCAACTTTCAAACTTTTTCACAGTTCATTTGAAGTGCTTTTCAATTTCAGGGTCATTTAGCTCAAAAAAAATCAGTAAATGCATGAAAAATACCAAATGAAGTCAGAAAGGGTTGAAAATCGATGATGTGGCTATGAATGGTGCATTTTGAACACACAAAATTCTGGAGTTCAAATAAGTTCAAAAAATGAAATCCCTTTGTAACAGATGAGTTTTCGTCCGAAACCCTCATACTTCGAATGAGATTGTCCATTTTGTACACGAAGTGCATCCAGTTTTTGCCATAACCCTCTCAACTTTTTAGCACATGCTATGTAGGTGAAATGATGATACCATGCCAACTTTCAACCTTTTCACAGTTCATTTGAAGTGCTTTTCAATTTCAGGGTCATTTAGATCAAAAAAATCAGTAAAGTAAAATGATGAAAAATACGAAATGAAGTCAAAAGGGTTGAAAATTGATGATGTGGCTTTGAATGGTGCATTTGAACCACACAAAAGTCTGGAGTTCAAATAAGTTCAAAACAATGAAATCCCTTTTGAACAGATGAGTTTTCGTCCGAAACCCTGATATACTTCGAAAGAGATTGTCCATTTTTGTACACGAAGTGCATCCAGTTTTTGCCATAACCCTCTCAAGTTTTAGCACATGTTATGTGGGTGAAAGAATGATACCATGCCAACTTTCAACCTTTTCAGAGTTCATTTGAAGTGCTTTTCAATTTCAGGGTCATTTAGCTCACAAAATCAGTAAAAGACATGAAAAATGCCCAAATGAAGTCAGGAAAGGGTTGAAAATTGATGATGTGGCTTTGAATGGTGCATTTAGAACACACAAAAAGTCTGGAGTTCAAATAAGTTCAAAAATGAAATCCCTATGTAACAGATGAGTTTTCGTCCAAAACCCTGATACTTCGAAAGAGATTGTCCATTTTGTACACGTAGTGCATTTAGTTTTTGCCCATAACCCTCTCAACTTTTTAGCACATGCTATGTGGGGATGAAATGATGATACCATGCCAACTTTCAACCTTTTCACAGTTTCATTTGAAGTGCTTTTCAATTCAGGGTCATTTAGCTCAAAAAAAATTAGTAAATGCATGAAAAATACAAATGAAGTCAGAAAGGGTGAAAATGAAAATGATGATGTGGCTTTGAATGGTGCATTTGAAACACACAAAAAAGTCTGGAGTTCAAATAAGTTCAAAAAAAGGAAATCCCTTGTAACAGATGAGTTTTCTTCCGAAACCCTGATACTTCGAAAGAGATTGTCCATTTTGTACAGAAGTGATGCCAGATTTTTGCCATAACCCTCTCAACTTTTTAGCACATGCTAGTGTGGGTGAAATGATGATACCTGCCAACTTCAAACCTTTTCACAGTTCATTTGAAGTGCCTTTCAATTTCAGTGTCATTTAGCTCAAAAAAATTAAATGATGATGATGGAAAAATACCAATGAAGTCAGAAAGGGTTGAAAATTGATGATGTGGCTTTGAATGGTGCATTTTGAACACACAAAAAGTCGGAGTTCAAAATAAGTTCAAAAAAATGAAATCCCTTGTAACAGATGAGTTTTCTTCCGAAACCCTGATACTTCGAAAGAGATTGTCCATTTTGTACACGAAGTGCTCCCAGTTTTTGCCATAACCCTCTCTCAACTTTTAGCACATGCTAGGTGGTGAAATGATGATACCATGCCAACTTTCAACATTTCCACAGTTCATTTGATGGCTTTTCAATTCAGGGGTCATTTGCTCAAACAAAATCAGTAATGTATGAAAAATACAAATGAAGTAAGAAAGCGTTAAAATTGATGATGTGTGGCTATTGAATGGTACATTTTTGAAGCGCAAAAAATTCTGGAGTTCAAATAGTTCAAAAAAATGAAATCCTTTGTAAAGATGACGTATTCTTCCGAAACCCTGAACTTCGAAAGAGATGTCTTTTGAACACGAAGTGCATCCAGTTTTTGCCAGAACCCTCTACTTGTTAGCACATGCTATGTGGGTGAATGAAATGATGGATACCATGCCAACTTCAACCTTTTCACGTTCATTTGAAGTGCTTTTCAATTTACAGGGTCATTAGCTCAAAAAATTAGTAAATGCATCGAAAAATACCCAAATGGAGTCGAGAAGAGGTTGAAAATTGATGATGTGGCTTTGAATGGTGCATTTGAACACACAAAAGTCTGGAGTTCCAAATAAGTTCAAAAAATGAAATCCTTATAGTAACGATGAGTTTTTCGAAGACCCTGATACTTCGAAAGAGATGTCCATTTGTACGCGAAGTGCATCCAGTTTTTGCCATAACCCTCTCAACTTTTTAGCACATGCTATGTGGGTGAAGATGATACCATGCCAACTTTCAACATTTTTTCACATTCATTTGAAGTGCTTTTCAATTTCAGGGTCATTAGCTCAACATCAAGTAAAGTGATGAAAAATACCAAATGACAGTCAGAAAGGTATGTTTTATAAAATTTGATGCTGTTGCTTTGAATGCGTGCATTTTGATAGGCACAAAAAGCTGGAGGTTCAATAAGTCAAAAAAAATGAAACCCTTTGTATACAGATGAGCTTTTCTCGAAAACCCTGAATCTCGAAAGAGATTGTCCATTTGATACAAAGTTGCATCCAGTTTTGTGCCACTTAACCCTGCTCAAGTGTTTAGCACATGCGTATATGGGTGAAAATGATGATACCATGCCAAACTTTCAACATTTCCACCAGTTCATTTGAAGTGCTTTTTCACTTTCTAGGGTCATTTACGCTCAAAAAACATTAGTAAATACATGCAAACAAACCAAATGAAGCAGACACAGGGTTGAAAATTGATGATGGTGGTTATTGAATGGGCATTTGAACACACAAAAAGCTGGCGTTCAAATAAGTTAACAAAAAATGAAATACCCTACTTATGATACAACAGATGAAGGTTTGTCCCACCCTCATGACTTCGAAAGGATTGTCACATTTTGCTACACGAAGATGCATCCAGCAGTTTTATTGCCATAACCCTATAACTTTTTAGCCAGCATGCTATGTCGGTGTGAATAATGATACCATGCCAACTTCAACGCTTTCAATGTATTTGAAATGGGAGTGCTTTTCAATTTCAGGGTCATTTAGCTCAAAAAAATCAGTAAATGTATGAAAAATACCAAATGATGTCAGAAAGGGTTGAAATTGATGATGTGGCTTTGAATGGTGCATTTTGAACACACAAAAAGTCTGGAGTTCAAATAAGTTCAAAAAAATGAAATCCCTTTGTAACAGATGAGTTTTTGTCCGAAACCCTGATACTTCGAAAGAGATTGTCCATTTTGTACACGAAGTGCATCCAGTTTTTGCCATAACCCTCTCAACTATTTAGCACATGCTATGTGAGTGAAATAATGATACCATGCCAACTTTCAACCTTTTCACTGTTCATTTGAAGTGCTTTTCAATTTCAGGGTCATTTAGCTCAAAAAAATCAGTAAATACATGAAAAATACCAAATGAAGTCAGAAAGGGTTGAAAATTGATGATGTGGCTTTGAATGGTGCATTTTGAACACACAAAAAGTCTGGAGTTCAAATAAGTTCAAAAAAATGAAATCCCTTTGTAACAGATGAGTTTTCGTCCAAAACCCTGATACTTCGATAGAGATTGTCCATTTTGTACACGTAGTGCATCCAGTTTTTGCCATAACCCTCTCAACTTTTTAGCACATGATATGTGGGTGAAATGATGATACCATGCGAACTTTCAACCTTTTCACAGTTCATTTGAAGTGCTTTTCAATTTCAGGGTCATTTAGCTTAAA
>CM022299.1:576542236-576553048 GCA_011799875.1 Thinopyrum elongatum
TTTCAATTTCAGGGTCATTAGCTCAAAAAAACAGTAAATACATGAAAAATACCAAATAAGTCAGAAAGGGCTGAAAATTGATGTGTGCTTGAATGAGTGCATTTTGAACACACAAAAAGTCTGGAGTTCAAATAAGTTCAAAAAAATGAAATCCCTTTGTACAGAATGATTTTTGTCCGAAACCCTGATACTTCGAAAGAGATTGTCATTTTGTTATACACGAAGCATCCAGTTTTTGCCATAACCCTCTCAACTTTTTAGCACATGCTCTATGTGGGTGAAATGATGATACCATGCCAACTTTCAACCTTTTCACAGTTCATTTGAAGTGCTTTTCAATTTCAGGGTCATTTAGCTCAAAAAAATCAGTAAATACATGAAAAATACAAATGAAGTCAGAAAGGGTTGAAAATTGATGTGGGGCTTTGAATGTGCATTTTGAACACACAAAAGTCTGGAGTCAAATAAGTTCAAAAAAATGAAATCCCTTGTGACAGAAGAGTTTTTTCCAAACCCTGATATTCGAAAGAGATTGTCCATTTTGACAATGAAGTGCATCCGTTTTTGCCATACCCTCTCAACTTTTTAGCATGCTATGTGGGTGAATGATGATACCATGCCAACTTTCAACCTTTCACAGTTCATTTGAAGTGCTTTTCAATTTCAGGGTCATTTAGCTCAAAAAATCAGTAAATGTATGAAAAATACAATGAAGTCAGAAAGGGCTTAAAATAATGATGTGCTTTGAAAGTGCATTTGAACACACAAAAGTCTGGAGTTCAAATAAGTTTAAAAAAATGAAATCCCTTTGTAACAGAGATTTTTTGTCCGAAACCCTGATACTTCGAAAGAGATTGTCCATTTTTTACACGAAGTGCATCCAGTTTTGCCATAACCCTCTCAATTTTTAGCACATGCTATGTGGGTGAAATAGATACATGCCAACTTTCAACCTTTCACAGTTCATTTGAAGTGCTTTTCAATTTCAGGGTCATTATCTCAAAAAAAAATAAATACATGAAAAATACCAAATGAAGTCAGAAAGGGTTGAAATGATTGATGTGGCTTTGAATGGTGTTTGAACACACAAAAAGTCTGGAGTTCAAATAAGTTCAAAAAAAATGATCCTTTGAACAGATGAGTTTTCATCCGAACACTGATACTTCGAAAGAGATTGTCCATTTTGTACAGAAGTGAATCCTGTTTTTGCCATAAACCCTCTCAACTTTTTAGCACATGCATGTGGGTTGAAATGATGATACCATGCAACTTTCAACCTTTTCACAGTTCATTTGAAGTGCTTTTCAATTTCAGGGTCATTTAGCTCAAAAAAAAGTAAAGATGAAAAATACCAAATAAAGTCAGAAAGGTTGAAAATTGATGATGTGGCTTTGAAAGGTGCATTTTGAACACACAAAAAGTCTGGAGTTCAAATAAGTTCAAAAAAATGAAATCCCTTGTACAATATGAGTTTTTGTCCGAAACCCTGATACTTCGAAGAGATTGTATTTTGTACACGAAGTGCATCCAGTTTTTGCCATAACCCTCTCAACTTTTTAGACTGCTATGTGGGTGAAATAATGATACCATGCCAACTTTCAACCTTTCACAGTTCATTTGAAGTGCTTTTCAATTCAGGGTCATTTAGCTCAAAAAACCAGTAAATATAAAATACCAAATGAAGTCAGAAAGGGTTGAAAATTGATGATGTGGCTTTGAATGGTGCATTTTGACACACAAAAAGTCTGGAGTTCAAATAAGTTTAAAAAATGAATCCCTTTGTAACATTTTCTCCGAAAACCCTGATACTTCGAAAGAGATTGTCCATTTGTACATGAAGTGCATCCAGTTTTTGCCATAACCCTCTCAACTTTTTAGCACATGCTATTGGGTGAAATGATGATACCATGCCAACTTTCAACCTTTTCAGTTCATTTGAAGTGCTTTTCAATTTCAGGGTCTTTAGCTCAAAAAATCAGTAATATTATGAAAAAAATACCAATGAAAATCAGAAAGGGTGTGAAATTGATGATGTGGCTTTGAAAGGTGCATTTTGAACACACAAAAAGTCTGGAGTTCAAATAAGTTCAAAAAAAAATGAAATCCCTTGTAACATATGAGTTTTTGTCCGAAACCCTGATACTTCGAAAGAGATTGTCCATTTTGTACACGAAGTGCATCCCGTTTTTGCATAACCCTCTCACACTTTTTAGCACATGCTATGTGGGTGAAATAATGATACCATGCCAACTTTCAACCTTTTCACAGTTCATTTGAAGTGCTTTTCAATTTCAGGGTCATTTAGCTCAAAAAACCAGTAAATAATGAAAAATACCAAATGAAGTCAGAAAGGGTTGAAAATTGTGATGGGCTTTGAATGGTGCATTTTGAACACACAAAAAGTCTGGAGTTCAAATAAGTTCAAAAAAATGAAATCTTTGTAACAGATGAGGTTTCATCCAAACCCTGATACTTCGAAAGAGATTGTCCATTTTGTACATGAAGTGCATCTGTTTTTGCCATAACCTCTCAACTTTTTAGCACATGCTATGTGGGTGAAATGATGATACCATGCCAACTTTCAACCTTTTCACAGTTCATTTGAAGTGCTTTTCAATTCAGGGTCATTTAGCTCAAAAAAATCAGTAAATGCATGAAAATACCAAATAAAGTCAGAAAGGGCGAAAATTGATGATGTGGCTTTGAAAGGTGCATTTTGAACACCACAAAAAGTCTGGAGTTCAAATAAGTTCAAAAAATGAAATCCCTTTGTAACAGAATGAGTTTTCGTCCAAAACCCTGATACTTCGAAAGAGATTGTCCATTTGTACAACGAGTGCATCCAGTTTTTGCCATAACCTCTCAACTTTTTAGCACCATGCTATGTGGGTGAAAAATGTGTACCATGCAACTTCAACCTTTTCACAGTTCATTTGAAGTGCTTTTCAATTCAGGTGTCATTTAGCTCAAAAAAATCAGTAAATGTATGAAAAATACCAAATGAAGTCGAAAGGGTTAAAATTATGATGTGGCTTGAATGGTGCATTTTGAACACAAAAATCTGGAGTTAAATAAGTTTAAAAAAATGAAATTCCTGTAACAGATGATTTTTCAGAAAACCCTGATACTTCGAAAGAGATTGTCCATTTTGTACATGAAGTGCATCCAGTTTTTGCCCATAACCCTCTCAACTTTTTAGCACATGCTATTGGGTGAAATGATGATACCATGCCACTTTCAACCTTTTCACAGTTCATTGAAGTGCTTTTCAATTTCAGGGTCATTTAGCTCAAAAAAATCAGTAAATATGAAAAATACCAAATGAAGTCAGAAAGGGTAAAATTAGATGTGGCTTTGAATGTGCATTTTGAACACACAAAAAGTCTGGAGTTCAAATAGTTCAAAAAAATGAAATCCCTTTGTAACAGTGAGTTTTTCCGAACCCTGATACTTCGAAAGAGATTGTCCATTTTGTACATGAGTGATCCGTTTTTGCCAAACCTCTCAACTTTTTAGCACATGCTATGTGTGAAATGATGATACCATGCCAACTTTCAACCTTTTCACAGTTCATTTGAAGTGCTTTTCAATTTCAGGGTCATTTAGCTCAAAAAAATCAGTAAATTATGAAAAATACCAAATGAAAGTCAGAAAGGGTGAAAATTGATGATGTGGCTTTGAAGGTGCATTTGAACACACAAAAAGTCTGGAGTTCAAATAAGTTCAAAAAAATGAAATCCCTTTGTAACATATGATTTTGTCCGAAACCCTGATACTGAAAGAGATTGTCCATTTTGTACACGAAGTGCATCCAGTTTTTGCCATAACTCTCAACTTTTTAGCACATGCTATGGGTGAAATATGATACCATGCCAACTTTCAACCTTTTCACAGTTCATTTGAAGTGCTTTTCAATTTCAGGGTCATTTGACTCAAAAAAAAAGTAAATACATGAAAAATACCAAATGAAGTCAGAAAGGGTTGAAAATTGATGATGTGGCTTTGAATGGTGCATTTTGAACACACAAAAGTCTGGAGTTCAAATAAGTTCAAAAAATGGAAATCCCTTTGTAACAGATGAGTTTCTCGCAAACCCTGATACTTCGAAAGAGATTGTCCATTTTGTACAGAAGTGCATCCAGTGTTTTGCCATAACCTCTCAACTTTTTAGCACATGCATGTGGGTGAAATGATGATACCATGCAACTTTCAACCTTTTCACAAGTTCATTGAAGTGCTTTTCAATTCAGGGTCATTTAGCTCAAAAATAGTAAAGCATGAAAAATACCAAATAGAAGTCAGAAAGGGTGAAAATTGATGATGTGGCTTTGAAAAGGGCATTTTGAACACACAAAAGTCTGGAGTTCAAATAAGTTCAAAAAAATGAAATCCCTTTGTAACATATGAGTTTTTGTCCGAAACCTGATACTTCGAAAGAGATTGTCCATTTTGTACACGAAGTGCATCCATTTTTGCCATAACCCTCTCAACTTTTAGCACATGCTTGGGTGAAATAATGATACCATGCAACTTTCAACTTTTCACAGTTCATTGAAGTGCTTTTCAATTAGGGTCATTTAGCTCAAAAAACTCAGTAAATAATGAAAAATACCAAATGAAGTCAGAAAGGGTTGAAAATTGATGATGTGGCTTTGAATGGTGCATTTTGAACACACAAAAAGTCTGGAGTTCAAATAAGTTCAAAAAAATGAAATCCCTTTGTAACATATGAGTTTTCTCCAAAACCCGATACTTCGAAGAGATTGTCCATTTTGTACATGAAGTGCATCCTTTTTGCCATAACCCTCTCAACTTTTTAGCACATGCTATGTGGGTGAAATGATGATACATGCCAACTTTCAACCTTTTCACAGTATTTGAAGGCTTTTCAATTTCAGGGTCATTTAGCTCAAAAAAACAGTAAAATGTATGAAAATACCAAATAAGTCGAAAGGGTTGAAATTGATGATGTGGCTTTGAATGGTGCATTTTGAACCACAAAAAGTCTGGAGTTCAAATAAGTTCAAAAAAATGAAATCCCTTTGTAACAGATGAGTTTTGTCCGAAACCCTGATACTTCGAAAGAGATTGTCCATTTTGTACGAAGTGAAGCTCAGTTTTTGCCATAACCCTCTCAACTTTTTAGCACATGCTATGTGGTGTGAAATGATGATACCATGCAACTTTAACCTTTTCACAGTTTCATTTGAAGTGCTTTTCAATTTCAGGTCATTTAGCTCAAAAAAATCAGTAAATCATGAAAAATACCAATAAGTCAGAAAGGGGCTGAAATTGATGATGTGGCTTGATGGTGCATTTTGAACACACAAAAAGTCTGGGTTCAAATAAGTTCAAAAAAAATGAAATCCCTTTGTAAACAGATGAGTTTTCGTCCGAAACCCTGATACTTCGAAAGAGATTGTCCATTTTTTACACGAAGTGCATCCGTTTTTGCCATAACCATCTCAACTTTTAGCACATGCTATGTGGGTGAAATAATGATACCATGCCAACTTTCAACCTTTTCACAGTTCATTTGAAGTGCTTTTCAATTTCAGGGTCATTTAGCTCAAAAAATAGTAAAATACATGAAAATACAAATGAAGTCAGAAAGGGTTGAAAATTGATGATGTGGCTTGAATGGTGCATTTTGAACACACAAAAAGTCTGGAGTTCAAATAAGTTCAAAAAAATGAAATCCCTTTGTACAAGAGAGTTTTTGTCCCAAACCCTGATAATTCGAAGAGATGTCCATTTTGTACAAGAAGTGCATCCGTTTTTGCCATAACCCTCTCAACTTTTTAGCACATGCTATGTGGGTGAAATTGATACCATGCCAACTTTCAACTTTTCACAGTTCATTTGAAGTGCTTTTCAATTTCAGGGTCATTTAGCTCAAAAAATCAGTAAATGATGAAAAATACCAAATGAAGTCAGAAAGGGTTAAAATTATGATGTGCTTTGAATGGTGCATTTTGAACACACAAAAAGTCTGGAGTTCAAATAAGTTTAAAAAATGAAATCCCTTTGTAACAGATGAGTTTTATCCGAACCCTGATACTTCGAAAGAGATTGTCCATTTTGTACATGAAGTGCATCCAGTTTTTGCCATAACCCTCTAACTTTTTAGCACATGCTATTGGGTGAAATGATGATACATGCAACTTTCAACCTTTTCACAGTTCATTTGAAGGGCTTTCATTTCAGGGTCATTTAGCTCAAAAAATCAGTAAATGTATGAAAATACCAAATTGAAGAAAGGGTTGAAATTATGATGTGGCTTTGAATGGTGCATTTGAACACACAAAAGTCTGGAGTTCAAATAAGTTCAAAAAAATGAAATCCCTTTGTAACAATGAGCTTTTTCCGAAACCCTGATATCGAAAGAGATTGTCTTGTCCATTTTGTACACGAAGTGCATCCAGTTTTTGCCATAACCCTCTCAACTTTTTAGCACATGCTATGTGGGTGAAATAATGATACCATGCCAACTTTCAACCTTTTCACAGTTCATTTGAAGTGCTTTTCAATTTCAGGGTCATTTAGCTCAAAAAAACCAGTAAATACATGAAAAATACCAAATGAAGTCAGAAAGGGTTGAAAATTGATGATGTGGCTTTGAATGGTGCATTTTGAACACACAAAAAGTCTGGAGTTCAAATAAGTTCAAAAAAATGAAATCCCTTTGTAACAGATGAGTTTTCATCCAAAACCCTGATACTTCGAAAGAGATTGTCCATTTTGTACATGAAGTGCATCCTGTTTTTGCCATAACCCTCTCAACTTTTTAGCACATGCTATGTGGGTGAAATGATGATACCATGCCAACTTTCAACCTTTTCACAGTTCATTTGAAGTGCTTTTCAATTTCAGGGTCATTTAGCTCAAAAAAATCAGTAAATGTATGAAAAATACCAAATAAAGTCAGAAAGGGCTGAAATTGATGATGTGGCTTTGAAAGGTGCATTTTGAACACACAAAAAGTCTGGAGTTCAAATAAGTTCAAAAAAATGAAATCCCTTTGTAACAGATGAGTTTTCGTCCGAAACCCTGATACTTCGAAAGAGATTGTCCATTTTACACACGAAGTGCATCCAGTTTTTGCCATAACCATCTCAACTTTTTAGCACATGCTATGTGGGTGAAATAATGATACCATGCCAACTTTCAACCTTTTCACTGTTCATTTGAAGTGCTTTTCAATTTCAGTGTCATTTAGCTCAAAAAAATCAGTAAATACATGAAAATACCAAATGAAGTCAGAAAGGGTTGAAAATTGATGATGTGGCTTCGAATGGTGCATTTTGAACACAAAAAAAGTCTGGAGTTTAAATAAGTTCAAAAAAATGAAATTCCTTTGTAACAGATGAGTTTTTGTCCGAAACCCTGATACTTCGATAGAGATTGTCCATTTTGTACATGAAGTGCATCCAGTTTTTGCCATAACCCTCTCAACTTTTTAGCACATGCTATGTGGGTGAAATGATGATACCATGCCAACTTTCAACCTTTTCACAGTTCATTTGAAGTGCTTTTCAATTTCAGGGTCATTTAGCTCAAAAAATAGTAAATGTATGAAAAATACCAAATGAAGTCAGAAAGGGTTAAAAATTAATGATGTGGCTTTGAATGTTGCATTTTGAACACACAAAAAGTCTGGAGTTCAAATAAGTTCAAAAAAATGAAATCCCTTTGTAACAGATGACTTTTCTTCCGAAACCCTGGTACTTCGAAAGAGATTGTCCATTTTGTACACGAAGTGCATCCAGTTTTTGCCATAACCCTCTCAACTTTTTAGCACATGCTATATGGGTGAAATGATGATACCATGCCAACTTTCAACCTTTTCACAGTTCATCTGAAGTGCTTTTCAATTTCAGGATCATTTAGCTCAAAAAAATTAGTAAATATCAAGTTGGGACAAGAATGCTCCAGTTTTGCCATAACCCTCTCAACTTTTTAGCACATGCTAGTGGGTGAGGAGATGCCATGCCAACTTTCAACCTTTTCACAGTTCATTGAAGTGCTTTTCAATTTCAGGTCATTTAGCTCAAAAAATTAGTAAATGCATGAAAAATACCAAATGAGTCAAAGGGTTGAATTGATGATGTGGCTTTGAATGGTGCATTTTGAAACCAAAAAAGTCTGGAGTTCAAATAAGTTCAAAAAATGAAATCCTTGTAAGATGAGTTTTCGTCCGAACCTGATACTTCGAAAGAGATTGTCCATTTTGTACACGAAGTGCATCCAGTTTTGCCATAACCCTCTCAACTTTTAGCACATGCTATGTGGTTGAAATGATGATACCATGCCAACTTTCAACCTTTTCACAGTTCATTTGAAGTGCTTTTCAATTTCAGGTCATTTAGCTCAAAAAAATCAGTAAATGCATGAAAAATACCAAAGAAGCAAAAGGGTTAAAAATTGATGATGTGGCTTTGAATGGTGCATTTTGAACACACAAAAATTCTGGAGTTCAAATAAGTTCAAAAAAATGAAATCCCTTTGTAACAGATGAGTTTTCGTCGAAACCCTGATACTTCGAAGAGAGTGTCCATTTGTACACGAAGTGCATCCAGTTTTTCTAACCCTCTCAACTTTTTAGCACATGCTATGTGGGTGAATGATGATACCATGCCAACTTTCAACCTTTTCACAGTTCATTTGAAGTGCTTTTCAATTTCAGGGTCATTTAGCTAAAAAATAGTAAATGCATGAAATACAAATGAAGTCAGAAAGGGTTGAAAATTGATGATGTGGCTTTGAATGGTGCATTTTGAACACACAAAATTCTGGAGTTCAAATAAGTTCAAAAAATGAAATCCCTTTGAACAATGAGTTTTCGTCCAAACCCTGATACTTCGAAAGAGATTGTCCATTTTTACACAAGTGCATCCAGTTTTTCTAACCCTCTCAACTTTTTAGCACATGCTAATGTGGGTGAAATGATGATACCATGCCAACTTTCAACCTTTTCACAGTTCATTGAAGTGCTTTTCAATTTCAGGGTCATTTAGCAAAAAAATCAGTAAATGCATGAAAATACCAATGAAGTCAGAAAGGTTGAAAATTGATGAGTGGCTTTGAATGGTGCATTTTGCACACCAAAAAGTCTGGAGTTCAAATAGTTCAAAAAAATAATCCCTTGTAACAGAGAGTTTTCGTCCGAAACCCTGATACTTCGAAAGAGATTGTCCATTTTACACGAAGTGCATCCAGTTTTTCTAACCCTCTCAACTTTTTAGCACATGCTATGTGGGTGAAATGATGATACCATGCCAACTTTCAACCTTTTCACAGTTCATTTGAAGTGCTTTTCAATTTCAGGTCATTTAGCTCAAAAAATCAGTAAATGCATGAAAAATACCAAATGAAGTCAGAAAGGGTTGAAAATTGATGATGTGGCTTTGAATGGTGCATTTTGAAACACAAAAAGTCTGGAGTTCAAATAAGTTCAAAAAAATGAAATCCCTTTGTAACAGATGAGTTTTCGTCCGAACCCTGATACTCGAAAGAGATTGTCCATTTTGTAACAGAAGTGCATCCAGTTTTTGCCATAACCCTCTCAACTTTTTAGCACATGCTATGTGGTGAAATGATGATACCATGCAACTTTCAACCTTTTCACAGTTCATTTGAAGTGCTTTTCAATTTCAGGGTCATTTGCTCAAAAAATAGTAAATGCATGAAAAATACCAAATGAAGTCAGAAAGGGTTGAAATTGATGATGTGGCTTTGAATGGTGCATTTGAACACACAAAAAGTCGGAGTTCAAATAAGTTCAAAAAAATGAAATCCTTTGTAACAGATGAGTTTTCGTCCGAAACCCTGATACTTCGAAAGAGATTGTCCATTTTGTACACGAAGTGCATCCAGTTTTGCCATAACCCTCTCAACTTTTTAGCACATGCTATGTGGGGTGAAATGATGATACCATGCCAACTTTCAACCTTTTCACAGTTCATTTGAAGTGCTTTCAATTCAGGTCATTTAGCTCAAAAAATCAGTAAATGCTGAAAAATACCAAATGAAGTCAGAAAGGGTTGAAAATTGATGATGTGGCTTTGAATGGTGCATTTTGAACACAAAAAGTCTGGAGTTCAAATAAGTTCAAAAAAATGAAATCCTTTGTAACAGATGAGTTTTCGTCCGAAACCCGATATCTTCGAAAGAGATTGTCCATTTTGTACACGAAGTGCATCCAGTTTTTGCCATAACCCTCTCAACTTTTAGCAATGCTATGTGGGTGAAATGATGATACCATGCCAACTTTCAACCTTTTCACAGTTCATTTGAAGTGCTTTTCAATTTCAGGTCATTAGCTCAAAAAAATCAGTAAATGCTAAAAAATACCAAATGAAGTCAAAGGGTTGAAAATTGATGATGTGGCTTTGAATGGTGCATTTTGAACACACAAAGTCTGGAGTTCAAATAAGTTCAAAAAATGAAATCCCTTTGTAACGATGAGTTTTTCCCGAAACCCTGATACTTCGAAAGAGATTGTCCATTTGTACACGAAGTGCATCCATTTTCATAACCCTCTCAACTTTTTAGCAATGCTATGTGGGTGGAATGATGATACCATGCCAACTTTCAACTTTTCACAGTTCATTTGAAGTGCTTTTCAATTTCAGGGTCATTTAGCTAAAAAAATCAGTAATGTTGAAAAATACCAAATGAATCAGAAAGGGTTGAAAATTGATGATGTGCTTTGAATGGTGCATTTTGAACACACAAAAAGTCTGGAGTTCAAATAAGTTCAAAAAAATGAAATCCCTTGTAACAGATGAGTTTTCGTCCGAAACCCTGATA
>CM022299.1:576553073-576575885 GCA_011799875.1 Thinopyrum elongatum
TGAAACAGCGCATCTGAGATCATTTCCCTGAGCAGTCCAGGTTCACTGAAGTTCGACCTATCTATCATCTAAGCATACAATAATTACTTACTAGTGATACTCATATTATATATAGTACTACTAATGGAGGTTAGTAAGATATAGCGTGATGTTGGGGAGCTAAGAACTGACTTGCTTCATGGGTATGGAATGACTGTCCGAATCATGAATGTGTAAGAAAACTCAGTCCTAGTCACTGGACTTGAGGCAACAGTGCTAGATTGAACAGAACGAGACAGTTTGACTAAATTATAAGTTTTCTAGACATAACAAGCTACGGGACTAATGTATGTGTTGTTAGCATCTCAGAAAAAACAGTCAGTCCGATTCAGGAAACACAACATGTTCGAACTGCATTCTCAGAATCAAAACACTCATCTGCCAGTGTGTGTGCCTATGATGGGCAAGCAAATCTGATAAAAGAATCGATATCGGATTCAGATTTGGATTCGTCTCAGGGAGGAGTATCTAACTGGACCCCTAGGCCCTGCCTGCTGCATAGAATTTAGGCAACTTGCTGGTGCTACCTGCCAAGAGTTAGTTTACAGATGCGCGTTGCTGTCTGAATCATTAGATTCTCCCGTAAAGTAATTGCATTGCAGCAAATCCATGTTTCTATGCTTGGTTCTGAAAAAAAAAAATCCACGTTTCTCTGAAAAATAGATAAATGCTCAGTCGATGTAAAATGGAATTAGATGGCTCCCTAGAGGATCTAGATAGATGAAAGCGCCGAGAGAGGTACCAAACCAGAGATGTAAAAACCCTTGAAATTCATCTGACCTCACTTGGAGCGTGTTTTCGGTTGATTGTCACCAACCGCTCCTCGGCTTCCGAAACACCATGAGCAGACGTAAAAAAAAACATGAGCCGATGAAGGAGGAACCAGTACTGGCTGCACTGCGGCTTGCTGTGCGCGCAAGGTGTTGGCGGTGGCGGGTAGCGGTGGCCTCGGCGTGGTGATGCTGCGGTAGCCGCGTCGGGGGGTATGCGGGGCCAGTGGAAGTGCGAAATGGCTCGTGCCGGTGGCATGGGATGGAGTCAAGAGGCTCCGAGCGAAAGCTTGGCCGCTATTTGCCGGCCAGCGGGGCGGCGGCACCTGTGGGCGTCGCTCTCCTTTGGAGCGTCGCCATGGAGTCTTCTTCAACCACTCCCATCCTCAAGAGACAAGCTTTTCGGGCGAAATCTAGACCAGTCCGGTCAGGTGAGGCGTCGTTTTCACAGTCATCTCCTCCTTTGGTCGGCGTCTTGAAAATCTTGCACACCATCTGCGTTTCTTGGTGGGCCTGGATGCACACGGCGTCGTAGTGGCAGGTGGCCAATTGGCGATGCTTGGATCCCGTGTGATGGCTTGGCGCAACGATGGCGATGGAGAGTGATGGTTTGGTCGCAGCAAGAACTTGTGTAGTCGGCGCTGTTCCGGCGTGTCCGACGGGGTCTTCGTGTGGTCTTTCGCTGCCGGAAGTCGAGGCAGCCGTGCATTGTGTGTTTAACGATGACCTGCGTTGGGCGTCCTGTCGTGAGGACTTCATCGGCGTGAGTTTTTTTGCATATATCCTTTCAGATCTCGTCATCAGAATCGCAGCTGCTAGTCCTCATACGCGATGAGTCGACTGTTTGGCATGGGCCCACATGAGCTTCACGAAGCCGCTACGGCGAGGTCTTCTTCGGTGAAGTCTGAGTCGCTGGCTCGAGGAGGAAGTAGTGATGACGATGACCCCGGTGGAAACCTTGCGGCGGCTCTCTCTTTGGTGGTGTGTGTGCGGCTTGTGTTGATAGCCAGTTGGTGTGTGTTCCCCGAGGCTGTCGTGTTCCATGATGGCCGGCGAGGGTGTTTGTGCCGGTTTTTCGCTAATTAACTGGGGCAAATCTATTCTTCTTTATTAATAAGATGAGACAAAGCTTTTGCCTCCGTTTAAAAAAAAGAAAGTACTGCGCTGGCTGGAGTAGCAGCCAGCAAGGCGGCCAGTCCACCTCGTTTCCTCAAGGTCTGAGCCGGGTTGGCATGTGTGATGACGCGATTATCTACTTGGCACGATACCGGATCCTTCTTTTGTAAAGCAAAGCGCAACCAACCGAATATGTTTATTATGGTGTGCTGGCTGTCACGAGACTACCAATTTGCACTAGTTTATTGAAGAAGATTATTTGGAAGCAGGTAGCAAAACAAGGCAACCCTGCGCCGCCCGCCGCTAGATGCCAACTGCACGATGCAATCATCCTTGCTCGCGTGGTCTCCAGCCTATCACAGCGGGTCAAGAGGCCTGTGGTGGTCCAGGCCCCACGTTGACAGCTCGCCCAAGGTCAGGACAGCCACCGGGTGGGCCGCGCACACGACCGGGTCGCTCCCAACTGCCCATGGCAGAATGCTCGCTCGGTGAAGAAGACGACGACGACGCGTTCGTTTCACCTTCTTCACCGCCTGGCCCAGGCCGCCGCGGTGAACTGTTTCCTCTCCACGTGCATGCGCGGCATGGCGGCGCCCAGGTTGCCATGTGCTTGATCTGCATTCATTTATACCGTCCACCACACCACCTGCGTCTTCTGGCCTGGCTCTGGCTAGCTGCTCTGCTCTGTTCCTCCCTCCTCTGATTGCGTACCAGCTAGTAGTACCCCCAATTGCATCCATTCCCTCCCCTCGTGCTCTTCTCTTTAAAACACCCAGCCCGGCCAGCGTCTAGCTTCGGTGCGTTTCTTGGTCCGATCCGGCTGCTCGACGAGTGATCCATCCGGAGCTGACCGTGCTCCGTCGCCGCATTGATGAATGCCGAAGCTATAGCGGCCCTCCGTCGTCGTCTTCCCAGGTCAGCAGCTTAGCACTCGCACCGCCGCGGTTTCTCGATCGGTCGGTGACTGATCCCGTACCTCTTGCTTTACGCCCGCGCAGGGATGCCACGGTCGCCCGGATCATGGCATTGCCAACCGCGGTCGTAGCCGGCGTTGCCGGTCCGTCGCCCACGCTGGTGTGCTGGCGTCGCCGCCGCGCTCTGTTGGTGGAGGCTCGGGCCGCGCCTAGCCGACCTCCGACCACCGCCTCCGACGAAAACTCCTCCCACGCTAGGTACGTGACACTAGCACAATATATGTCCTGCTGCAAATTTGTTGTAATTGCCGCGCGTGACCGTGGTGTACGCATGGCTTGCTCTCAGCCGAGTGGGGCAGGTGCGGCCGGACGTCGTCGGCGCCGGATTACCAGGGCGCCAGGCGGTTCACGCTGGAGGAGATGTCCCACGCACCAAGAACTTCAGCGACGCCAACCTCGTCGGCGCGGCACCTTCGGCAAGGTGTAAGGGCCTCCTCCTCGACGGCCACGTTGTCGCCATCAAGCGCCGCGTAGGCGCGCCGCGCCAGGACTTCGTCCACGAGGGTACACCGAACATCTGAACCTCCTTGCTACCTCATGAACCGTCATTTAGTTTCTGAACTGGACAGATTCAAGGAAGTAGTAATTGCCTCTGTAGTCTGTAATACATGAGAGCTCATGAATTGCACTTGACTGAATTCACCTCGTCGGCTGCAGGTGAGGAGGCAGTCGGAGATCTGGCACCGGAACGTGGTGACCCTCATCGGCTACTGCCAGGACGGGGGTCTGCAGATGTCGTCTTCGAGCACCTGCCCAACGGCAGCGTCTGCGGCCATCTATACGGTAATTGCAGTTGCACAGCTCATTACTGTCAGACAAATTCGAAGCAGCAAACAGCCCAACGATATGCGCAGACCCTACACAATTTACCAGATACCGGCAAAGAGTCCATGACAAGGCTGGAGTTCAAGCAGAGGCTCTCGATCGCCATTGGAGCGGCCAAAGGTGACAATTAACTAAAACTTACACGATGCACTGTGCTTGTTTCTGATGGCCACAGACCTAGTGTGAGAAACGAGTGCCTGAACTCTGAACTGAACTGCATTGCAGGTCTTGACCATCTGCACAGCCTCTCGCCTCCATTGATCCAAAGGGCTTCAAGACGAGCAACGTGCTGGTGGACGAGAACTTCATCGCCAAGGTGTCCGAGCGGAGTCGACCGCTGCTCAGAGGGCCGAGGACCCCGGCTCGCCGCTGAACGGATTCCGTTCCGGCATTACCAGGATCCAGAGTAGTCGTCTGAACCCTGAACATTACTACTCTTCAGTGTATGTGTGCAGCAGCTGTAATCGGCACCATTGTCTGACTGTCATGCACCTGCGTTTCTCTGTGGCGTTCGTTCATTCCAGGGCACATTCCTTGGCAAGCTGTCTGCGAGCAGCGACGTGTACAGCTTTGGGGTTTCCTTCTGGAGCTCATCACCGGCAGGGAGGCCGCCAGCTTGGTTTGTCCAGAATCTACCGAATCTCTCGCTCATTGGTAATTAACTAGTCAGTGATACCAAATTCAGTGTATTTCATTCCAACTAAATATAGAGAACTTTGTAAAAAAAATTCTGACAAAAAACTATATCGAAGATTTCTTCTGACAAAAGTAATATATAGTTCACAGTCTCGTACAAAATTAAGCTAGATCCAAGTGCATTATATTGACGCTAGTTTCCTGTGATGTGTCAGCTGGAGGCGTCGGGAGACGAGGTGGCGGACCCTAGGCTCGGCGGCAGCTTCACCTGGAGGGCATGAAGGAGCTGGTCGGCCTGACCTTGCAGTGCCGAGCCCGTCGGCGGCGAGGAGGCGGCCAGGATGCGGCTGGTCGCGTCGGAGCTCGACCGCATCCTGGAGAAGGAGATGACTCTGACGACCGTCATGGGCGACGGCACCGCCATCATCACCCTCGGGAGCCAGCTTTCACGTCATGATCATCCGATATTTGTTGCCATGATCGATCTTTTTGTGTTCGCGGCTGATAAAATTTAGGTGCCTGGAAAGAATTGTGCGTCAGTCGAATTCCCCATGCATCGAGCTGGAAATGAAGACGACGTGGCATCGTCGACGGAAGGCGAGTCGAGGGTTGAAGTATATGGGTGTGGGTATAGGAGGACTTCACCAGTGCTAAAAAAGGGGAATGATGGTTAGAGGGATGACGGGGTGACGGCCAGCGGACCGGCATAGGAGGCAGTTTAGGCGGGGCGGGACGACGAGGCCACGCCGGCTGCAGGTGGCGGTTTGGCCAATAGAGGCGGCCGGCTCGACAATGGAAACGGTTGTCGGCAATGGAGACGAAGGGAAATCGACCGTGTTGTACTTTTTTTCAGGCAACTGTATTTAGCCGGTCATTTTGTTTTGTACATTGTCATATAAAGCAATGGTTGTGTACATTCTATATACTCGATACAAAAGTCAGGAGGTAATCAAGTTTTTTTTCTCCCGGGGAAGATGACGAAGTTCCTCTTCCATGGACTCGCAAGGCTAGTTGCAGGCTCGAAAAATACATCAAGTTCCAGGCCTGAATTCCCTAAAAAAAAGTCTCCAGACCGGGAAACTTCCCCTTGAGGTTTTGTTGGTGGCAACATGGTATAAGATCATATTTGTGCATGGAACACAGGTTGATGCTGCAAATTGTATGAAATGGGATTCATTTTCGTTATCGAACGTAAACTTATTATAAGTTGCACTCCCGCAAAGAAAAGTTGCACTACACTAGTAGAAAACGGCCCATTGTCCCGATTCCAGAGGCCCATTAGCCCCGGTTCTGGAACGCGAACTAAAGGGTCGGGACTAAAGCCCAAAAACTTTTAGTTCCGGTCGCTTATGAACCGGGACAGAAGGGCTCCACGTGGTCGCTGCGGGGAGCCCAGCAGGAGGACCTTTAGTCCCGGTTGGTAACACCAAAGGGAACAAAAGGCATCACGCGTCAGCATTTGCAGGAGCTGGGGTTTTTTTGAGGGGGGGGGGGGGGGGGGGGGGTTAGGGGGTTTGGAGGGTTAATTAAGGGTTTCATATTTGTGTTTAGCTAGTCTAATAGAGAGAAGTGTCCTCTCTTTCTCCGTGCTTGGTCGACGCTAGCTACTATACTGATAGAGAGAACTCGACATGCTAGTAGTAAGCAAATGAAGGAACCATTAAGTACACAAGATCGTCATGAACATATACAGGAGAAGTGATCGACCTCTCTTTCTCCGAGAGATTGGTCGAACAAACAAGTTTTCGTATCTATCCGACGCTACTAGCTACTTATATACAATATAAAATTCTTACATACAATCCCTAACATCTAATGTCAAATCACATGATATTCTCCGGCTTTATTTATGACATGGTCAAGAAAGAATCCCGCCAATTCCTCTTGAATTGCTCGTATGCGATCATAGTGGTAGGAGTTCATCCGCATCTGCCACATCTAATTTGAAGGAAGGCGGGTCAATGCATATATACGAATGAAACTCAACATAAAATGATGGTATAAAATAAAATTGTGATATTATTGCTTACACACTTCATATTGTTTTTCAGAGTAGCCCTGCTTAGAGCTCGTAGCGTTGTAGATAAACTCGCAAACGTAGTATCACAAAAAATCCTCCCGGCTTCCTGCACAAGCACTTTACGAGAAATAGAGTTCAATCACAAAACTGATAATCAAGCATTATAAATGGTATTATGAAACTAGAATCAATGGGAGATGCGCGGAACTAGTAGTAGTACTTACTTTGGGGTGTAGATCGCAGCCCCTCGGCAATGCCGGACAATTCCGGTGAACTCTTTCCAAACCTATCAGACAAAGAAAATAATTACTTGATATCAGGAAATGAACAAAGTTGCCGATATGATGCGATAATGATCGATTGGAACTTACTTCTGGAGCATTTCAGTCATGTCCGCATACTCCGGGGATCTTTTCGTCTCGAGTCTAAGAAGGTTACAATCCCCGCTCAAGCTTAATCTCTAGCAGAATAAAGTGGAACTGCGCCACGCATGCATAACTCATCAATTACATTACCTAACCTCGAGTAATAAGGGAAACCGAATATGCACAAGACAGTAACACTCACTTGAAGTTGTAAGAAGAGTATTTTTCTTTGTTTTGATTTTTAAGCAACGATTGTTAGCAAGTTGTCCTCGGTTTCTGTGACATTTTTGAAACCGTTCATTCATGTATGATATTTGGGTTAATGAACCCAATGTCATAGATTTGTGCTTTTCGCATTCGACGATCTTCAATTACATAATATAGTGAGGATAATTATTATACATGCAATGAAAGAGTAGAGCTATATATAGAGACTTAATTACAGAAGTAGTACTTACAGACAGTAGCAAGTTCACGAGTGTTTTGCGAGGGCCTTTTGATTGTATAACTGGAACAACTGTCAAATTCAACAGACAACTGATTCCATTTCAACGAGGTGTGCTCCTCTTTAATTCTCAGCGTCAAAGTATCCTTCCCAGACTCGTGCAGGTTTTCATGTACCATTCAGGAATCTTCGCATCATCGTTGTTAGAGGAGGATGTGATTCAGGTTTGACGAGAGGCTGCCCCGTACTGGTATTGAATTCGTCCACCTCCATTATTTTAAACTCTAACAATCGCTCAGGTAATCAGCAGGATTGGTACCGGGCACCATCCCCGGCTATTAGCGACGATATCGCTAGACACCTTGAGCGGGGGGCATGATTGGTTCGCCTGTTCGCCGAGTGGGGATTTTTTTTTCCACTTCTTCGTTCTGCTAACCTTGCATCACTGCAAGTACTTCCCGACGCTCCGCTTTCTTATATGTCCTTCAATATGCGCTCATAGTTGGATTGCGGCGGAGGCGGTGGTGGTCGCTTCAGGGCATCGATACTGCGCTTCGCTTTCACCGGATCTATCGTCTCCTTCGGAGGTGGAGGTTTCTTTGCAAAAATACCTCACTTGGGCACGACAGTTGTCCTCGTTTCCTTCTCGGTCCTTCATATGGTAACTTTTCCGGAGCCTTGAGAGATGGACCGTATCTGAATTGCCTCCCGCCTCTGCTTGTAGTGCTAGCCGCCGGAGCGGCGGCGTCTCTCTCCGTGTTGCTTACGAGGTGGAGAAGGAGGCGGAGTGCTCCGGCGCGGAGGAGCCGGACTGTCTTCCGCCGTTGCTGACGAGGCGGAGGAGGAGGAGGCGGAATGCTCCGACGCGCCGGAGAAGCGAAGGAGGAGGCGGAGTGCCCTCCGGCGCCGGAGGAGCCGGAGAAGGAGCGGAGTGCCCTGATCACTCGCTGGAGGAGGAGGAGTGCCCTGACTCGCCGGAGGAGGAGGAGAGGAGGAGGCGTCCAGTTTGGAAGCTTGATGTACTCCTTCCTCCATAGACATGTACTCCTCAAAGCAATAAAGCAGTGATTCTCCCCTTCACCTGTAGGGAGGTAAAGCTCGAGCTCCACAAATCCCTCTATATTTCATCCACCGTCACACAGCATAGCCATTTGGAATCAGACGGCAGAGTGAAAAGTTCCATCGGGTTGAGGAGGTGCAACGAAGCCGACAGCCGCCTTCAAAGTGAGGTTCTGCCATTCTTCATAAGCTGGCAAAGTGAGTCTGAGCCTCCGTGATAGTATCCACGGGGTAGCGAGGAGCCATGAAATCAGGCTGAACGAGCTTCGTGGAAGCCACGCTACTTCTCGCTGAGATGGCGGGGTAGCTCGTGTCGCTGAGATGGTTGGCCGGAGCTGCAAGTTCCCTAGCTTTACTAGTCTTGCATGAGCTTCTGCATTTCGCCTAGCTCCGCTTTCCCTTTCTCTCCGGCTTTGTAACCGCCTGGCCGGCAAACCCAACCCCCACGGAACGGAGCCTGGTGTGCCTGTGTTCGTCAGGGTGTCAGGATTCCGAGGGCTCAGTCAGCCGTCCTTCTCTCTGTGGAATGAACGTCCCTTGCTGCGCTGCGCTGATATATTGCTGAAGCTTCTTGACGGGTGTTGAAGTGCTCGTCCGTCCAACGGCAACTCATGTTTCTGGGTCCAAAGTTCCCCCAACCCCGAAGAACCAAGTCCTTGAATGGTTTGGCCAGTTAATGTCTCTAGTTGGATCCTTCTTGCCCAGGTCTTGTTCAGTTTGTCCCACAACGGCGGGCTTTGTGGTAGCCACTGACCCGTGTGATGGTGATACTTCTTCTTTGCAGCATTTTCTGTTTGCTCTGACATTTTCTTACCCTCTCCGTGTTTGTAGGCCAAAAATGCGGGCCAGTGATCTCTTATCTTCTCATACGGCCGGTGAAGGTGATTGTGGGTCTTCCCTTTGTCGACAAACTTTGTTCAATCTTTCTTCCACCTCCTGAATAGATCTGCCATCTTCTTAAGAGCACACGCCTTGCCCTTGGCTCTAAACAGGCGTATTCGGATCCTCCTCTTGGCAGTAGGGTGAAATTTGCCTCAGCGAGGTCCAAAGATCATCTTTCTGTCTATCGGTGACATAAGAAACTTCAGGGTCATCCTTAGCCGGCTTATTCCATTTCTGGATGCTGATCGGGATGATGTCCCTAACAATAGCTCCGCACTGAGCAACAAATGCGTCCTTGGTCCGCTTGGGTTCAATCGGTAGGTCATCGTCCGGGAGTGTTTGTGATCATGAACCTTTCACCCTGCGGCAACCTTTTCGTCGGGCCTCGTCTCGTTACCGAAGTTGGCTCGATCCGGGGGGCTATAAAAGAGAAAGAAGCGTTATATATGTACATACCAAAACAATTAATGCATCATTAGTCAGCACAGGACTTAGTTAATATATATACCTTGCCGGACTTTGCACAGCTCCCTCCTCCGTTCGGTCACCGAGCCGTCATCATGGTCTCCTTCTTCCTCCGGCATTCGGTCACGGAGCTGTCATGATCATGTCCTTCTCCCATTGTTCGATCACCGGAGCCGTTCACCTCTCCTTCCAGACCATCGGTGTCGTTGAGAAACGACAAGACATCACGTTCGTCGCGGATTATGTCCCCCAACAACTCTTTTGTTCTAAGTCTCGTTGATCCATAGTTCTGCAAATACAAATGGCAATTAACTATACAAACATGAGAGAGATGGGATATATCAGTGGCAAACATAGACCTAGCTAGCTAATTAACAACAAGGAATTATTAGTGGCTCGACGCTTCTACGGTTTGGGTGGCCTCGAAACGCTTCTAGGTTTGGGGTGGCCTCGACAACGCTTCTAGGGTTTGGGGTGTGCCTCGACAACGCTCTTTTAACTTGGTAAATTGTGGGTGGCCTCGATGCTTCTAGGGTTTGGGGTGGCCTCGCGACAAGTTCTAGGGTTGGGGTGGCCTCGACGCTTCTAGGGTTTGGTCAGGCGAGAGGGGGTTGATCGACGTCCCCCCTCATGTTGAAGAGTTACCGGAGTTTTCTATGAATAAAAAAACATACTACCTATCCATGACATGTTCGGGACCGATCGGATCGCCTCTCTCTTGAATGTCCGATGCCCGAGCGCCTCTCTCATGAATGTCAAACAGGATTCTCTTAACCTTTAAGGGATTTAACAAAATGGCGCCATTCGGATGTGCAGAAATGGTCCATATTTTTTCTGATCTCATCTACCCTTCTATATGTCATGTTGTCTAGTGTCAAAGGATTCAAGAAAACCATGGCTTCATCATTAGCCGGAAGTACAGGCGCATGATGGTACGAAGCTCTCCAAAGTTGTTTTGGAACGGAGTCCCGGATAAGATCATTAGCCGAACTTTGATTTCTTCAATACTTTGACACAAGAGAACGTGCACATATAGAAGCGTAGATGAGCTAGGAAAAATATGGATCAACTTAATTATGACATCCATAATGGGGGCATTCTTGATAAATCTCTTATAATGGGGGCATTCTTGAAATCCCTTATTAAATGTTGCATATGTCAAAATTCAAACTTGACATATGATCAAACTTTAACATATGATCAAATGTTGCATATGTCAAAATTCAAACTTTGACATATGATCAAACTTTGATATATGATCAAATGTTGCATATGTCAAATTCAAAACTTGACATATGATCAAAATTATTGCATCTAGTTACATTGAATCAAATGTTGCATCGTGAAATATGCAACATTCAAACTTTTTTCAATATGACAAACTTTTAATAACATTCAAACATCTACAACACAAAAAAATTGACCAAGTTTTCATATATCATCATATCATCATCTAGTACAAAAAAAAAATGACCAAGTTTTCATATATCATCATATCATCATCATCATCTACTACAAAAAAAATTCTAACTTTTGCATATTCTTTGCATATGAACAATAATACATCATTTCTTTTTTTATTAAATGTAACTTTTGCATATATGAACATACATACACAAATTTTTTTTCTAAAAATGCACATATATATATGAATATATACATCAATTGACAAAAAACTTTCTATGAACACAAACTTTCTATGAACAAAAACTTTATATGAACAAAAAAAGCATACGTCAATGACAAAAAAATTCTAGACAAAAAAAAATGAAAAAACAGGACATATCATCATATATATACACATACATATCATCATATACACTGGATTATATCATCTATGAACAAAAAAAATCATCATATTAAAAAAAACAAAAAACAGAGAGGAGGAGGCCGGCCGGAGACCGAACGGGGGGGGGGGGCAGGGAGGAGGGGGGAGGCGGCGGGGGGGGCCGGGGGGGGGCGCGGGGCGGGGGGGAGGGGAGGCGGGGGGGGAGGGACGGAGGGGGGGGGAGGCAGGGAGGCGGGCGGGCGGGGGGGGGAGGGGGGGGGGGGACGGCGTCGGGAGCGGGCGGGCAGGCGACGGCGACGGACCACGGGGCGGCGGCGGCGTCGAGGAAGCAGGGCAGCCTGGCGCGTTCAGAAGAATGGCGGGGTGGGGGAAATTTCTGTAAGTGTGGGTTATATACCCACACCTTTGGTCCCGGTTTGTGGCACGAACCGGGACCAATGCCACCCTTTGGTCCCGGTTCGTGCCACCAACCGGGACCAAAGGTGTCTTTTCGTCAGCCCTCCAAAGGTGTGGCATTGGTCCCGGTTTGTGCCACGAACCGAGACCAAAGGTGGGCATTAGTCCCGGTCGTGCCACCAACCGGGACCAATGGGCTTGCACAGCGGCGTGGTGGGAGTTTAGTCCCACCTCGCTAGTTGAGAGAGTGGGCGCACCTGTTTTAAAGGCGCAGTGTGCCTGAGCTTCGAGCTCCTCTCTAAAGCAGGCTTACGGGCCTAACCCTTTGTGTATGCCGTGGGCCTACTCGGCCTTCTGCGGGCCTGAATCCTGGCCCACGGTGGTTGGGTTTCTAGTCGTATTAGTCCGTGGTGGCCCAGTAGGCGGCATTTTTTTTATTTTTTTCCAGTTTTTTGTTTTTGTTTTTTGCATTTTTTTTTCTTTTGTTTTTTGCTTTATTTTTTTATTCTTTTGCTGTTAGGTCACAAATATTATAAACTTTCTGTTAGTGCCATTAGTTTTCAATTTGAATAGTTTAAATTTGAATTCTTTGAAATTTGTGTGAATCACTAGTTTGTGAATAACTTACATAAAAATAGATTTTTGAGTGATTCTTTTTCCTGCTACTTAATATTACTGTGTTTATCATTATATTCAAAAACAGATTTTGTTATTTTGTTTCTAACAAAAAAATTCTTTATGATAATTCTTTTGCTATTAAAGTTTCTACCAAAAAATTATTTATGATAACTTTTTGCTATTAATGTTTTGAACAAAAAATACTTTAATAATTTTAGTTGCATTCAATTTTAGAATTTTAGTTTAAAAAATACTAGAAGTTTTAAAATGTTTTTAGTTGATCCTTTTGCTATTAGAGTTTTAAAAAGCTTTTTAGTTGATTTTTTTGCTATTGAAGAATATTAAAGTTTGTTTTTAATTGATCATAACATAATATTTTAATTGATTTTTTAGTTGATTCCTTTTGCTATTAGAGTTTCATAAAAGTTTTCTAGTTCATTCTTTTTGCTATTAGTTCATTCTTTGAGCTAAATGACCCTGAAATTGAAAAGCACTTCAAATGAACTGTGAAAAGGTTGAAAGTTGGCATGGCATCATCATTTCACCCACATAGCATGTGCTAAAAAGTTGAGAGGGTATGGCAAAAACTGGATGCACTTCGTGTAAAAAATGGACAATCTCTTTCGAAGTATCAGGGTTTCGGACGAAAACTCATCTGTTAAAAGGGATTTCATTTTTTTGAACTTATTTGAACTCCAGACTTTTTGTGTTCAAAATGCACCATTCAAAGCCAATCATTAATTTTCACCCTTCTTACTATATTTGGGTTTTTCATGCATTTACTATTTTTTTGGCTAAATGACCCTGAAAAATGAAAAGCACTTCAAATGAACTGTGAAAAGGTTGAAAGTTGGCATGGCATCATCATTTCACCCACATAGCATGTGCTAAAAAGTTGAGAGGGTTATGGCAAAAACTGGATGCACTTCGTGTACAAAATGGACAATCTCTTTCGAAGTATCAGGGTTTGGATGAAAACTCATCTGTTACAAAGGGATTTCATTTTTTTGAACTTATTGAATCCAGACTTTTTTTGTGTTCAAAATGCACACATTCAAAGCCACATCATCAATTTTCAACCCTTTCTGACTTATTTGATTTTTCAGTATTTACTATTTTTTTGAGCTAAATGACCCTAAAATTGAAAAGCACTTCAAATGAACTGTGAAAAGGTTGAAAGTTGGCATGGTATCATCATTTCACCCACATAGCATGTGCTAAAAAGTTGAGAGGGTTATGGCAAAAACTGGATGCACTTTGTGTACAAAATGGACAATCTCTTTCGAAGTATCAGGGTTTCGGACAAAAACTCATCGTTACAAAGGGATTTCATTTTTTTGAACTTATTTGAACTCTAGACTTTTTGTTTGTTCAAAATGCACCATTCAAAGCCACATCATCAATTTTCACCCCTTTCTGATTTCATTTCGTATTTTTCATACATTTACAGATTTTTTGAGCTAAATGACCTTGAAATTGAAAAGCACTTCAAATGAACTGTGAAAAGGTTGAAAGTTGGCACGGTATCATCATTTCACCAACATAGCATGTGCTAAAAAGTTGAGAGGGTTATGGCAAAAACTGGATGCACCTCGTGTACAAAATGGACAAATCTCTTTCGAAGTATCAGGGTTTCGGCGAAAACTCATCTGTTACAAAGGGATTTCTTTTTTTTTGAACTTATTTGAACTCCAGACTTTTTGTGTGTTCAAAATGCACCATTCAAGCACATCATCGTTTTTCAACCCTTTGACTTCATTTGGTATTTTCATGCATTTACTAAATTTTTGAGCTAAATGACCCTGAAATTGAAAAGCACTTCAAATGAACTGTGAAAAGGTTGAAAGTTGGCATGGTATCATCATTTCACCCACATAGCATGTGCTAAAAAGTTGAGAGGGTTATGGCAAAAACTGGATGCACTTCGTGTACAAATGGACAATCTCTTTCGAAGTATCAGGGTTTCGGACAAAAAACTCATCTGTTACAAAGGGATTCCTTTTTTGAACTTATTTGAACTCCAGACTTTTTGTGTGTTCAAAATGCACCATTCAAAGAACATCATCAATTTTCAACCCTTTCTGACTTCATTTGTATTTTTCATGCATTTACTAATTTTTTTGAGCTAAATGACCCTAAATTGAAAAGCATTTCAAATGAACTGTGAAAAGGTTGAATGTTGGCATGGTATCATCATTTCACCCACATAGCATGTGCTAAAAAGTTGAGAGGGTTATGGCAAAAACTGGATGTACTACGTGTACAAAATGGACAATCTCTTTCGAAGTATCAGGATTTTGGACGAAAACTCATGTGTTACAAAGGGATTTCATTTTTTTGAACTTATTTGAACTCCAGACTTTTTGTGTGTTCAAAATGCACCATTCAAAGCCACATCATCAATTTCAACCCTTTCTGACTTCATTTGGTATTTTCATGTATTTACTGGTTTTTTGAGCTAAAGACCCTGAAATTGAAAAGCACTTCAAATGAACTGTGAAAAGGTTGAAAGTTGGCATGGTATCATTATTTCACCCACATAGCATGTGCTAAAAAGTTGAGAGGGTTATGGCAAAAACATGGATGCACTTCGTGTACAAAATGGACAATCTCTTTCGAAGTATCAGGGTTTCGCGAAAACTCATATGTTCAGAGGGATTTCAATTTTTTTGAATTATTTGAACTCCAGACTTTTGTGTGTTCAAAATGCAACATTCAAAGCCACATCATCAATTTTCACCCTTTCTGTCTTCATTTGGTATTTTCATACGTTTACTGAATTTTTGAGCTAAATGACCCTGAAATTGAAAAGCACTTCAAATGAACTATGAAAAGGTTGAAAGTTGGCATGGTATCATTATTTCACCCACATAGCATGTGCTAAAAAGTTGAGAGGTTATGGCAAAAACTGGATGCACTTCGTGTACAAAAGGACAATCTCTTTTGAAATATCAGGTTTTCGGACACCACACAAGATAACTAAAGACATCATTCAGTCGAACAATGTAAAATCATTTTATTCAAGATTGATTTCATTTATGTTTCAATATATTGAACTCCAGATATTTTGTGTTCAAAATGCACCATTCAAGCCACATCATCAATTTCAACCCTTTCTATCTTCATGGTATTTTTCATGCTTTACTAATTTTTTTGAGCTAAATGACCCTGAAATTGAAAAGCACTTCAAATGAACTGTGAAAAGGTTGAAAGTTGGCATGGTATCATCATTTCACCCACATAGCATGTGCTAAAAAGTTGAGAGGGTTATGGCAAAAACTGGATGCACTTCGTGTCAAAATGGCAATCTCTTTTCGAGAAGTATCAGGGTTTTGGACAAAAACTCTTCTGTTACAAAGGGATTTCATTTTTTGAACTTATTTGAACTCCAGACTTTTTGTGTGTTCAAAATGCACCATTCAAAGCCACATCATCAATTTTCAACCCTTTCTGACTTCATTTCGTATTTTTCATGTATTTACTAATTTTTTTGAGATAAAGACCCTGAAATTGAAAAGCACTTCAATGAACTGTGAAAAGGTTGAAAGTTGGCATGGTATCATCATTTCACCCATATAGCATGTGCTAAAAAGTTGAGAGGGTTATGGCAAAAACTGGATGCACTTCGTGTACAAAATGGACAATCTCTTTCGAAGTATCAGGGTTTCGGAAGAAAAGTCATCTGTTACAAAGGATTTCATTTTTTGAACTTATTTGAACTCCAGACTTTTTGTGTGTTCAAATGCAACATTCAAAGCCACCATCATTAATTTTTAACCCTTTCTGACTTCATTTGGTGTTTTTCATACATTTACTGATTTTTGAGCTAAATGACCCTGAAATGAAAAGCACTTCAAATGAACTGTGAAAAGGTTGAAAGTTGGCATGGTATCATCATTTCACCCACATAGCATGTGTTAAAAAGTTGAGAGGGTTATGGCAAAAACTGGATGCACTTCATGTACAAAATGGACAATCTTTTCGAAGTATCAAGTAAAAAGGGTTGAAAATTGATGATGTGGCTTTGAATGGTGCATTTTGAACACACAAAAAGTCTGGAGTTTAAATAAGTTTTAAAAAATGAAATTCCTTTGTAACAGATGAGTTTTTATCCGAAACCTTGATACTTCGAAAGAGATTGTCCATTTTGTACATGAAGTGCATCCAGTTTTTGCCATAACCCTCTCAACTTTTTAACACATGCTATGTGGGTGAAATGATGATACCATGCCAACTTTCAACCTTTTCACAGTTCATTTGAAGTGCTTTTCAATTTCAGGGTCATTTAGCTCAAAAAATCAGTAAATGTATGAAAAATACCAAATGAAGTCAGAAAGGGTTAAAAATTAATGATGTGGCTTTGAATGTTGCATTTTGAACACACAAAAAGTCTGGAGTTCAAATAAGTTCAAAAAAATGAAATCCCTTTGTAACAGATGACTTTTCTTCCGAAACCCTGATACTTAGAAAGAGATTGTCCATTTTGTACACGAAGTGCATCCAGTTTTTGCCATAACCCTCTCAACTTTTTAGCACATGCTATATGGGTGAAATGATGATACCATGCCAACTTTCAACCTTTTCACAGTTCATTTGAAGTGCTTTTCAATTTCAGGGTCATTTATCTCAAAAAAAATAGTAAATACATGAAAAATACGAAATGAAGTCAGAAAGGGTTGAAAATTGATGATGTGGCTTTGAATGATGCATTTTGAACACACAAAAAGTCTGGAGTTCAAATAAGTTCAAAAAAATGAAATCCCTTTGTAACAGAAGAGTTTTTGTCCAAAACCCTGATACTTCGAAAGAGATTGTCCATTTTGTACACGAAGTGCATCCAGTTTTTGCCATAACCCTCTCAACTTTTTAGCACATGCTATGTGGGTGAAATGATGATACCATGCCAACTTTCAACCTTTTCACAGTTCATTTGAAGTGCTTTTCAATTTCAGGGTCATTTAGCTCAAAAAAATTAGTAAAAGCATGAAAAATACCAAATGAAGTCAGAAAGGGTTGAAAATTGATGATGTGGCTTTGAATAGTGCATTTTGAACACACAAATAGTCTGGAGTTCAAATAAGTTCAAAAAAATGAAATCCCTTTGTAACTGATGAGTTTTCGTCCGAAAACCTGATATTTCGAAAGAGATTGTCCATTTTGTACACGAAGTGCATCCAGTTTTTGCCATAACCCTCTCAACTTTTTAGCACATGCTATGTGGGTGAAATAATGATACCATGCCAACTTTCAACCTTTTCATAGTTCATTTGAAGTGCTTTTCAATTTCAGGGTCATTTAGCTCAAAAATTCAGTAAATGTATGAAAAATACCAAATGAAGACAGAAAGGGTTGAAAATTGATGATGTGGCTTTGAATGGTGCATTTTGAACACACAAAAAGTCTGGAGTTCAAATAAGTTCAAAAAAAATGAAATCCCTTTGTAACATATGAGTTTTTGTCCGAAACCCTGATACTTCGAAAGAGATTGTCCATTTTGTACACGAAGTGCATCCAGTTTTTGCCATAACCCTCTCAACTTTTTAGCACATGCTATGTGGGTGAAATAATGATACCATGCCAACTTTCAACCTTTTCACAGTTCATTTGAAGTGCTTTTCAATTTCAGGGTCATTTAGCTCAAAAAAACCAGTAAATACATGAAAAATACCAAATGAAGTCAGAAAGGGTTGAAAATTGATGATGTGGCTTTGAATGGTGCATTTTGAACACACAAAAAGTCTGGAGTTCAAATAAGTTCAAAAAAATGAAATCCCTTTGTAACAGATGAGTTTTCATCCAAAACCCTGATACTTCGAAAGAGATTGTCCATTTTGTACATGAAGTGCATCCTGTTTTTGCCATAACCCTCTCAACTTTTTAGCACATGCTATGTGGGTGAAATGATGATACCATGCCAACTTTCAACCTTTTCACAGTTCATTTGAAGTGCTTTTCAATTTCAGGGTCATTTAGCTCAAAAAACTCAAGAAAAATCTAGTAAATGCATGGAAAAATACCAAATGAAGTCGAAAGGGTTGAAAATTGATGATGTGCTTGAATGGTGCATTTTGAACACACAAAAAGTCTGGAGTTCAAATAAGTTCAAAAAATGGAAACCCTTGTAACGATGAGTTTTTGTCCGAAACCCTGATACTTCGAAAGAGATTGTCCATTTTGTACACGAAGTGCATCCAGTTTTGCCATAACCCTCTCACTTTTTAGCACATGCTATGTGGGTGGTGAAAGATGATACCATGCCAACTTTCAACCTTTTCACAGTTCATTTGAAGTGCTTTTCAATTTCAGGGTCATTTAGCTCAAAAATTTAGTAATGCATGAAAAATACCAAATGAAGCAGAAAGGGTTGAAAATGATGATGTGTGCTTTGAATGGTGCATTTTGAACACACAAAAGTCTGGAGTTCAAATAAGTTCAAAAAAAAGAAATCCCTTTGTAACAGATGAGTTTTCGTCCGAAACCCCTGATACTTCGAAAGAGATTGTCCATTTTGTACACGAGGTGCATCCAGTTTTTTGCATAACCCTCTCAACTTTTAGCACCTGCTATGTGTGAAATGATGAATACCTGCCAACTTTCAACCTTTTCACAGTTCATTGAAGTGCTTTTCAATTCAGGTCATTTAGCTCAAAAATCTGTAGGTATGAAAAATACAAATGAAATCAGAAGGGGTGAAAATTGATGATTGTGGCTTTGAATGGTGCATTTTGACAAACAAAAAGTCTAGATTTCAAATAAGTTCAAAAAAATGAAATCCTTTGTAACAATGAGTTTTCGTCCGAAACCCTGATACTTCGAAAGAGATTGTCCATTTTGTAACACAAAGTGCATCCAGTTTTTGCCATAACCCTCTCAACTTTTTAGCACATGCTATGTGGGTGAAATGATGATACCATGCCAACTTTCAACCTTTCACAGTTCATTTGAAGTGCTTTTCAATTTAGGGTCATTTAGCTCAAAAAAATAGTAAATGCATGATAAATACGAATGAAGTCAGAAAGGGTTGAAAATTGGATGAGTGGCTTTGAATGGTGCATTTTGACACAAAAAAAGTCTGGAGTTCAAATAAGTTCAAAAACTGAAATCCTTTGTAACAGATGAGTTTTCATCCAAAACCCTGATACTTCGAAAGAGATTTTCCATTTTGTACAGAAGTGTCATCCATTTTTGCCATACCCTCTCAACTTTTTAGCACATGCTATGTGGGTGAAATGATGATGCCATGCCAACTTTCAACTTTTCACAGTTCATTTGAAGTGCTTTTCTATTATTCATCAGGGTCATTTAGCTCAAAAAAATCAGTAAATGCATGAAAAATACCAATATAGTAGAAGGGTTGAAAATTAATGATGTGTCTTTGAATGGTGCATTTTGAACACACAAAAAGTCTGGAGTTCAAATAAGTTCAAAAAAATGAAATCCCTTTGTAACAGATGAGTTTTCGTCCGAAACCCTGATACTTCGAAAGAGATTGTCCATTTTTTACACGAAGTGCATCCAGTTTTTGCCAATAACCCTCTCAACTTTTTAGCACAGTCTATGTGGGTGAAATGATGATCCATGCCAACTTTCAACCTTTTCAAGTTCATTTGAGTGCTTTTCAATTTCAGGTCATTTAGCTCAAAGAATGAACAATAGCAAAAAGAATGAACTAGAAAACTTTTATGAAACTCTAATAGCAAAAGGAATCAACTAAAAAATCAAATTTAAAATATTATGTTATGATCAATTAAAACAAAACTTTAATATTCTTCAATAGCAAAAAGATACAACTAAAAAGCTTTGTAAAACTCTAATGCAAAAGGAAATCAACTAAAACATTTTATAAACTTCTAGTATTTTTAAACTAAAATTCTAAAATTGATGCAACTAAAATATTAAAGTATTTTTTGTCAAACATTAATAAGCAAAAAAGTATTATCATAATAGTTTTTTGGTAGAAACTTAATAGCAAAAAATGAATTATCATAAAGAATTTTTTGTTGTTAGAAACTAAAATAACAAAATCTGTTTTGAATATAATGATAAAACACACAGTAATATTAAAGTAGCAGGAAAAAGAATCACTCAAAAATCTAATTTTTATAGTAAAGTTATTCACAAACTAGTGATCACACAATTTCAAAGAATTCAAATTTAAACTATTCAATTTGAAAACTAATGGCACTAACAGAAAGTTTATAATATTTGTGACCTAACAGCAAAAAGAATTAAAAAATAAAGCAAAAAACAAAAAAAAAAAAGGCAAAAAAACCAAAACAAAAAAAACTGGAAAAAAATAAAAAAATGCCGCCTACTGGGCCACCACGGACTGAATACGACTAGAAACCCAACCAACAGGTGGGCCGGATTCAGGCCCGCAGAAGGCCCGAGTAGGCCCACAGAGCATCACAAAGTGGTTAGGCCGTAAGCCTTCTTTAGAGAGGAGCTCGAAGGCTCAGGCACACTGCGCCTTTTTAAACAGGTGCGCCACTCTCTCTAACTGCGATGGTGGGACTAAACTCCCCCACGCCGTGTGCAAGCCCATTGGTCCCGGTTGGTGGCACGACCGGGACTAATGCCCACCTTTGGTCTCGGTTCGTGGCACAAACCGGGACCAATGCCACCCTTTGGAGGGCTGACGAAAAGACCACCTTTTGGTCCCGGTTGGTGGCACGAACCGGACCAAAGGGTTGGCATTGGTCCCGGTTCGTGCCACAAACCGGGACCAAATGTGTGGTATAAACCCCACACTTACAGAAATTTCCCACCGCCGCCATTCTTCTCTGAACGGCCGCCAGGCTGCCCCTCTGCTTCCCTCGACGGCCGTCGCGCCCCGTGGCGCCGTCGCCTCGCCGCCCGCTCCCGACGCCTTCTTGCACACCGCCTCCCCTTGCCCTGCCCCACCCCTGCCCGGCCTCTTCCCCGCTCGTCACACCCGCCGCCCCGTTCTCCCCCTCGCGCCCACCCCGTTCCCCCTTCCCCCACGCCCCCCCGCGCTCCCCCCCTCCCCTACCACGCCGCACCTCTCCTGCCTTTCGGTCCCGCCGTGCCTCCCCTCTCTTTTTTTTGTTTTTTAATATGATGATTTTTTTGTTCATAGATGATATATACCATGTATATGATGAATGTATGTTTTATATATATGATGATATGTCCTGTTTTTTCATTTTTTTTTGTTCATAGAATTTTTTTGTCAATTGACGTATGCTTTTTTTGTTCATATAAAGTTTTTGTTCATAGAAAGTTTTGTGTTCATAGAAATTTTTTGTCATTGATGTATATATTCATATATATTGTGCATTTTTAGAAAAAAAATTGTGTATGTATGTTCATATATGCAAAAGTTACATTTAATAAAAAAAGAAAATGTATGTAGTGTTCATATGCAAAGAAATGCAACGTTAGAATTTTTTTTGTAGTAAAAAAAAGATGATGATTATGATATGATGATATATGAAACTTGGTCATTTTTTTTTTGTACTAGATGATATATGATGATATATGAAAACTTGGTCAATTTTTTTTGTTGTAGATGTTGAATGTTAAAAGTTTGTCATATTGAAAAAAGTTGGAATGGTTGCATATTTTCACGATGCAACATTTTGATTCAAATTAACTAGATTGCAATATATTTTGATCATATGTCAAAGTTTTGAATTTTGACATATGCACCATTTGATCATATATAAAGTTTGATCATATGTCAAGTTTTGAATTTTGTACATATGCAACATTTGATCATATGTTAAAGTTTGATCATATGTCAAGTTTGAATTTTGACAATATGCAACATTTAATAGGGATTTATCAGAATGCCCCATTAATAAGAGATTTATACAAAATGCCCCCATTATGGATGTGCATAATTAAGTTGATCATATTTTTCTGATCCACTACGTTCTATATGTGCACGTTCTCTTGTGTCAAGTATTGAAGAAATCAAAGTTCCGGCTAATGATCTTATCCGGGACTCCGTTCCAAAACAACTTTGGAGAGCTTCGTACCATCATGCGCCTGTTACTTCCGGCTAATGATGAAGCCATGGTTTTCTTGAATCCTTTGACACTAGACAACATGACATATAGAAGGGTAGATGAGATCAGAAAAAATATGGACCATTTTCTGCACATCCAGAATGGCGCCATTTTGTTAAATCCCTTAAAGGTTAAGAGAATCCCTTGTTTGACATTCATGAGAGAGGCGCTCCGGACATCGGACATTCAAGAGAGAGGCGATCCGATCCGGTCACCGAACATGTCATGTGATAGGTAGTATTTTTTTTTATTCATAGAAAACTCCGGTAACTCTTCAACATGAGGGGGGACGTCGATCAACCCCCTCTCGCCTGACCAAACCCTAGAAGCGTCGAGGCCACCCCAAACCCTAGAAGCGTTGTCGAGGCCACCCCAAACC